>WSTJ01001223.1:0-14227 GCA_019623705.1 Ceratobasidium sp. 428 | reverse complement strand
CTCCTCGGTGACGTCCATCCTGGCTGGAGCGCTCTCGTGGAGCCACCATGCCTTGGCGTACGCAAACTCCTCCTTCAACACCCAGTCCTGGCATGGATTGAGGCGCTCCCAGAGGTCTCGCGGGCGGTATCCACCTATACTCGTACTGGGGATGGTTGGGAGAACGGTAGAGACCCATGCTTCGTGAAGAGTTTGATAGCGTTCGAGGCATTGGTGGAAGTACCTGCGCGAGCTCGCTAGATGAGCCAAGCACTAAGGGCAAAACGCAGTGGTTTGGGGGAAACGTACAGGTTCTGCGGCGTACCTTCGACATACTTGAGATAGTCCTCAAAATCCTGCAGCGATAGCTACAGGGCTATCCAATCAGCACGCAATATCATACGAACAAGCGAAAAATAACTCACAGGCGGAAGATGTTTGTCCGCGACAACGTCCTCGAGTGCAACATCATATCTCGGCGCCACTGACGTAGAATGACATCAGCTTGTGTTCGACCCTCCCGAAAGTAGGTACCAGACGTGCATACCAAATAGCAAGTATCGCTCCTTCTCAGAGGGCGGAGGATGCATCAGCCGCTTTCCAAACGACCGAAATGCGCCAAGTGTCAGCCAATGCGGGGGAGGACGTGGTATTCGAGTTTCGCGTCGATGTCGTTGAGGCGGCCGACGAATGACCATCTGCCGTTGGGTGTGGGGGGAAGGGAGGGGAAGGGAGGGCGAGAAGGTGGTGGTCGGAGAGAAGCCAAGTAAGGCGGAACCGGACAACTCGATCAAGCATCACGCGCTTATCTAGCTTCGGTCATTTCGCGAGTTCAATCGTAGGATCAAACCTTGATTTTCCTTCCCTCTAATTTCGCTTCCTGTACTATCGCTGATCTGTTCGCTTCAGAGTCATTCGGCACTTTGTCACCGCATCCTGCAGTATATAATAGCTGCTGTAGTCGTGGAGTGACAGACAAAATAATAATCGCCACCCGAGAATCGGCTGCGCCGGGAAAAATTCACGGCTGATCACAATCACAGGTAGTCGTGATCGAGATGTCGTGACGTCATTTACTTAATAAGATAACTTCTACAGGCGCTCGGCGTTGACCGTCTGCTCAAATCAAAACGCTTCGTAACGTTTTCAATTGGAGTGGTCGAACTGAAAAGCAGGTGTTTGCTTCGGAAATGTTGAGTTGACAAGCGTATGTGAGTAAAATGTTACCGCTTTGTATGCAAACCTCCTGTTGAGATTCAATCTATATTGGAATGTCCTCATAGGCCAGCTTAGACACTTCGTCGGCGTATAATTCAACAGTTCACTTACTAACCGTTGTATTTTTTTGATACAGGATTGCATGGACCTAGGCAATAACTTCCAAGTGAAGCGTTTCTAACTCTTATATAAAGGTCATCAGGAAAATCGCGCGCTGCTTATCTGAGCTGAAGCGCCTGATTAGATTATCTAGGCCAGACGTGCTCCATGTCTGGCACTAATGAAAGGAACAGTGAACATCATTCTGAAGCAGCCTGATAAGGCTTGAAAAACACACGTTAGACGGACATGGCTTACCATCTATATCAGTCTGAATTAATGTACCTTAATAAGGCTACCGCCCAAAGAACTATACTTCTCAGTGTGACTGTAGTCACTACATGCGCTCCACTTTAGCAAGGCAGATGAATGGCGCGCAAATGCGGAAGCTTGCGCGGCACCTTGCGCCATGCACCTTACTTCCAGTAACTTAAAACACGAAGTAGCTGGGCTCGGATCCACTCATCCCCTCTAACACTCAAACCACCCCAAGCTCGGTAAAGGTATGCGACTTTTGAAGTATGTTACTAGTAACAACATAAAACTAATAGATTTGTCCTCATTTTATGCGGCATGTGGCCGCGTGTGCGCATCGGTGGGTGTACACTTCGATGAATTAATAAAATACTAATTATCCGTCTCGATAGATGACATATCCGCTTAGTAGAAGAAACATGACTGTTACCGGGGACCCACGCAACAGGTTTACTACTACGAGCTAGTTAATCACGCAATCTTTGTGGACAATTTCCTTGTATATTACAACATGCAAATATATTCCAGATTTTGAGCTCTATTTGGGTGAATGAGCAAGCAGAAGCGAAAGTATCACTGTGTGACGAATACACCCCAAAAGTTGGTAAAGCCCCCAAAGACCGTTTATCTGCCCTAGTTCATACTAAAAACGGTCGTTTAGTCATACCAAAATATGGAGCATCATGTCAAGACCCTAAATTTTGCTCCATCAGTTTTGGTATGACATCATTGCATTCTTGGCTCCACCGGGCACTTTATCGAATTTAGGACAGGATTCAATTAACTAAATGGTGGAGAAGACCCTGAAAACGGTCGTTTTCGGCTTCGCATTAATTAATCCTTTATATACTAATAGCGCCCCAACTTTTGGAGCGTTGCCGTGGAACAGTGGTAGAAGAAAAGCCAACAAACTATATATGGAAGTAGGCCGACAAGCATCTTTTAACCTGCTATCAAACAGTTCTGACTTACTTGGCTGATAATACCCATTCGTCTGAGTTGTCTGACCTAACATCGGCCTACCTATCCCGCGGTATCAGCCGGCATGTCAGACTGAAGAGCCTGATATGAGATATGGGTGTGATCAGCTCCTGGTATGCTGCTTACCAGTCCGCATCATTCACGGTTGATTTCCCTGATGGTACTGGATGCTTACATATACCCTGCAAACGCATCTTCGCGCGACGCCAACATCCTTCTCGTTGGGGTGGCCATCACACTCCGGCCGTTTTGGTGGTACACCCTGTACATGTACAGCTGTTTATCGGCACACAGAACCATCGCATTCCCTTTTCTACAGATACGTCACGCTACATGCTAGTAGGACATACATTGGTTGTATATGTACCATGAAGTCGGCAGGCCAACCGATCTAGATCGCAAAATCACAAAACCCTAAATCACCGTGTTTGAAGCCTATGAATAGCAGCCCGGTCAACGATCACTACTCAATCTAATCAATTAGTTTACTGAAACGCTCACCTCCGAATCATTGTCGTTCGAGCCATCAATTAACAATTGAGTAATCCCCTCGTATATATTGGCCCACTTTATGAAGCTATTTATAGGTTCTACCACCTCTTCATGATACTGAGCCACTGCCGTCAGCTCCTCGCAGATTGAGTCGATCGCAGGCTGTCGCCTCAGCGTCTCTTGTGCTTCCCGGCTTAGGTTTGTGAATATCTCAACGACCTTAGATACAAACGCCCGGAGCTGATCCCTATTCGTCTTGATCGTTTGACGTACAACAAACAACACTGCGTCCGGTATAAATGAGCTCGTAATCCCGCGTCGAGCGGCTTCCTGACGGTCTCCGCTCGTGATAGCCTGGTAGATACTATTGATGATACTGTCAACGCATTCCAAAACAAGCGGTGAGTACTCCTCCCGAAGTCCAAGAGACAAGAGCTCGCTGAAGCATCTGGAATCGGCCGCGAATGCGCAGAACCAATAGCTATAATCCCAGAGCCACAACGACAACTCTCTTTGGACCTCTAATTGGATAAAAGAAAGAATCTTCTTGGTCTCAGTGAGATCATAATTTGTCAGGGAGGTCAGTCTGAAGAGAGATGATAGACTGGAGCTTGCACACCAGTCGCGAGCAAACAGATGGCCATCCAAATGTTTGATTCCCAGAAGCTGTAAGACAAGTTTAGCAGGTGTAGCTGAATATTCGGAATTGTCGTCCAAGATGCGGTCTATGCGATCGAAGTTGCTACATGCGTAGTCAACTAATCTAGTTAGAAGGAAAAAATCTTGGGAATTTGGGTCGAAAGTAGCGTGCAGGCGGGCTCTGTCATAGAGTGCTTTGAGCGCAACGCCTGGGAGGTAGGACATATATCTCCTCCCGCTATCTGCCAGGGAGACGCTGATTGCAGCAACAATGATAAGCTGGCGTAGGGTCCAATTGGCCAAGCTTTCGGAGTGATCTGGCCCTGGATTTGATGGCCAAGCATTCAAGGCGAGTTGCACAAACTGCATCTTCTCAGAGTCCGGAGCAAGCCCGACTTCCGGGAGCTCGGCCACCATACGCATCCACTGCTGTAGAAGCATTGGGAACATTGTATGCAGTGCTCGCCCAGCAACAAGCTCCAGAGACGGGGTGTTATTGACAGAGGCGGAAGCAATCAGTCGCACTAGTCCGGTTATTATCATGTCATCGTCCCCCATGTTTAAGGGAAACATGTCATGGCTACTGCCTGATGTGACATATATGTTAAATATAGGAAGAAATCCGGGTCTGCTTTGCGACTGTGGATGACAGGTACTCATTTGCGAGTCTAGATTAAGCTCTTCGCATAAGGTGGCGGGTCGGATCGATTCTAGTAGGTCAACCAGTGGTCGTGTACTGATTATGACATGACGAGTGCAGTGGTATCTGATTAACAGACCAGCACGAAGCAAACTTCGTGTATAACGTGACCGAACTTCAAAAAGTGATGGTAAGCTGCCCGGTTCGCTCTCGTCGAGTACTTGTAATACAGTTGAGTTTTGGTCTTCTGTGACTATGATCGTATTGTGACCATGATATTATTTAATATTACCAGTTTTATCACTCACTCACCTTGGATAGTAACTTTTTCCAAGGTCGTCGATTTTGAGCCCCCCCTCAAAGCTATTGATACTACCGCCCGAAGCTCGGCCGCGACGAAGGCCACGTAACTGTCCGGTACAAGCTGTGGGCAAGCATGGCTCCAGATGTAGTCGAGGGCAGAAAGAGCTAGGGTAGCCAAAGGCTCTGCTTCGGCAGGCGGGCCAGACTCAAGACAGCGGATCATAGTGGGCGTTGCATTCAAAAAACATGCCAGGTTCATGCCCCGAGACTCGAGCTGTTCTCTCGGCAGAAGCACCTGGACGCCAGAGATACGGGTGCATAGAGCACTATGAAGGTAGGCAAGATTATCTCGCCACGTTGCCCAAAGGTCCCTTTCGTCAACTATATTAGGGTACACCCTTTTGATTACGTCTAGCGTTTTCGTCCCAGTAGTGTCAGAAACACCGTTTGTTGCTGCTCTCTCGGTCGGCAACATGGATGAGACTGCAGGTCGCAGACCAGCCAGGGATTGACAGGCACAGTCCACAACCTCGGGATCACGGGCAGTCTCAGCCAACCAGCGAAGTGCCTGTAGTTCCTCGTATGTTGTCGCTTCGCTTGCGTTTGTAGGTGTACCGGGAGAACTGCTCACTGCATCACGCTGAGGCGGACGCAGGACGTTGGCAAGTGCTCGCAGGTATCTTGACACCTGTGTCACAAACGGGCATGACTCATACATCGCTCCGAGCACCGCTGTTCCAGCGTAGAAGATCACGGTGCTGCCAGTAATGATCACAACCATGATTGCAATCCCAAGGTCAATTGTCCACAGGTAAATGGTCATCCCGAGCGAGAAGAGTAACAGCGACAGGTGCAGCATGCTAGGTAGCAGGTCTATCATGTGCAGCGCTCCCCACCCTTTCAGTCCCCGTAGCCGTCGCTGATGGAGAAGCGCATACGCATGCGGGGGGCGGGGACGAGATGCCATGAACGCAGTCAACCACTCCTTTGCCAGCAGCGCGACCAGCGCGGCGGCAAGTGAGAGAGCGAGAGCGGTGAACCAGAGTCCATTGATCCATCGAGCGGCCATAGACGCTGAGAACGTCGGAACCTCGACGGGGGGAAGGACCTCAAAAATGCCTTGTTCGGCACGCCGCTGAGACTGTGCGATGGCGAGCAGCAGAGTCACTGACACATCGGCGGAGTCTTGCTGTAGTAATCTCTTTGACTCGACGATGAACGCGGTGAGGATGGCAGAAAACAGAGCGGCCTAACGTGTTATTATTTGGCTGTCGGTAAATACTCAAACTGCTCATAGCAAGGGCACGTACGAAGAGTAGCATGAGGTCGAGGTTTTTGTTCTCGCCTTCCATCAACTCGCCGTCGTGCTCCTTTGCCTCTTCGACGTACAGCTGCCAGACCGACGCTTCTGGCGCTAGCTCACGACCGGGGGTCTCTTTCGCAAGCCGCTGATACGCAGGAATTCGGGACGCTGTGGCCGACGTCTGAGTACTTGTGGCCTGAAAAGTGGTCGGATGTTGATTTTGTTCGGGCTAAGGGGAAAGTACTCAGTCCTGTTGATCGCGGGAAACACATCACGGATCGAGAAAACATACAGATTTACCCTGCGCTATGTTTATCGGAGTCAGGTCAATTTCTTCAGTATCGAACATTCTGTCCTGAGCAAATTATATGAGCTGTGGTGTACGGTGGATGTCTCACAAATCCCTTTACAGCCCTGTCGTAGTGGTGGTCGCCTGTGGATAGAGCGAATAACGCCGATCAGCACGCGGGGGTTTTACGGTCGTGCAAACGTATCAAAACACGCCACTCGACTCCAAAACGGTAAAGTTTGCATAACCTCACCCAAAAACATCCAAACTCCCATGTTATCCCACATGACACAGATTCAAAACCGCCCTGTCATGGCTCTGTATCCTATTCATCTCAAGCTAGCTCATATGTAGTCATATTGACGATCCGTACAAACACAATCGAGCATGTACTCCTCATTCGGTCGTCTAGAACACAGTCTTACCTAGAAGTGCCTGACACTCTCCTCACTTAAGGAAGATTCACCTGTAGAAGCTCATGTATACAGTGCTGTGTATCAGAATGAACGGCTTAGAGATCGAGCGACGTATCCTACCGGGGAGAGGCTAGGCCACCATTACGACGCACAGCCGATTATACCCTTCTCAAATTCGTGTGGATTAGACTTTTTACACTGAGTATATAGCCTAAAAAAAGCACCTCGGCCATTACGCTGAGTACATCGTTCGATGCGCACAGCTTAGGTCAACGTTTTGATATACGCAGTCTTATTTTAGGATGAGATTTGTGTCATTACAAGCTTATGTGAGTAAATGCACTCGTTCGGAGCGGTAAGAGATCGTGTTTAGATACTGGAGCGGCGATTGGATAGGTCGGAAGCTGATATATATTATATCTGTCAAGTATTAAAAGAATCAGCTTCCGCTTATTGCGAGAAGCAACAGTTACAGTAGTATGTACTTGCAAAGGCGTGATTGGGTTGTAATGATGAGTGACCCAGTGGCATTGCTTTGGGTGCATGTGGTCATAAAGAGTACGAAAGTCCGAGTTGATAAGAGTTCAGTCTCATAACTGAAGCCTTTCATAGGGGGAGATGCTTGGAGTTTCAGGATCGTGAGTATCGAAAATCAACGCTGAACAGAAATGCTCCACACGAGTACAGCGTAGATTGTAGCACGCTTATATAGACGAGTAGACCGACAATAAATTGACTTGGAGATCACTTGGAGCTACGGGGCGTGAATGCGCATTTCATTGCACGTTAAAACGTAAATAGAACAGAGCGTACGTTACGAGTTCTACTATTGTTGGATAGCCTAAAGCATTCGATGCTCGTATTTGTGTTCTACAGAGTACATACATTCAAAAGCCGGGGTTTGGGTCGTTCAGACACTTGATTCATGGTCGCGATAGCTGGTGCAACGTAACCAACCATGGACCCGTTCGTGTAATGCATACACCCAATCATCATCCGATGTCGTCTCATCATCGTACATCTCGACGTGGTCATCGGATTCCACCTCCACTGGATCTGAGGTTTCGCGCTCTATCAGGTAAGGCGTTAAATGATGATTATCATGAGAACTAATGCAAGAAACATAGTGGCTTACGTTCTTGCTGACTGCTGACACTAATCCCGTCCGAGGCTTGAGTCGGGCAATAACTTTCTGGGGGTAGTTGGAACTGCAGTCGCCCGTATGCTTGCGAATATACCCTGCCATTTATGTATACCTTGTCGGGTTCCATTCGGGGGAATATGGAGTAATCCTAAGTTTAAAGCGTTTAGCGCAGAATTTAGCAGCACTAAATGAACTTACTGTAGGTATCCATGCATACTTGCGAAGATCTATGCCCCGAAGGTGATGATCATAAAGAGCTGAGACTGGATATTGGGACAAACTGATGAGCAAACGCCAGGCGATCATCTTCGGAGACGTACCTAGGCTGGATACCCGTGGAGGAGTGTGGATGCATTCCAGTTGTATCTCTGCGCTCGTTTGTATGATCCAGCACAAGGCTGGACCCACCTTGCCGGAACCATGCAAGGAGTTCAGGTCCTGGTAGGCGCATGGCAGCCTGCAATATTTGAGTCTTTCTAAGCACTTCTTCAGCGGCAGCTCGACGCTTGGCGAGATTGGCGTCCGCAGTATTTCTCAGATAAATCATAAGTTCAATACCGTCGGTTGGTGCTGCAGACATGGCGTAGTCGAGTGTAGGTGGTGTAGCTGGACATCCCTTAACCCCGCGCAAACGCCTCAAGGCTTGCAAGCTGTGCTCGCCACTGTACCCAAGGACGTAATCCTTGAGTAATGGCCAGCCACCAATTCATTTCTCGGTGCTATTCCTTCCCCAACAACAGGGTCCTGGAGCAGCCTGGACCTACTCCTGGTGTTGCCTCTAGCATTCAAGATCGTCACGAATCCAGACCGAGACCCAGACAATCCCGGGACATTAGTATGTTGTAGTACTGAGGCATATTTCTTACTCAGTCTGCATAATCTTATCAGTGATTTTCAGCGCCTAGGTGTGCCCTTTAAGCCATCAGTTAGCGTTTATATAGGTATTTGCGACGCATATAGTCACCTTGTAACGGGGTTCAGAACTGTACCCCGATCACCATATCCAGGTAATTTTCTAGACGCCTACGTGGTTCGTTACATCTAATCGCCCACAACTCATAGTTCAATATTGTTGGAAAAGTCTTGAGCCCGAAACTCGTACTATTTTCGTGGTGAAGCAAAGACACTAAGCAACTACCAACTTTCACTTTCACATCATCTAGGCCGAATGCACGACCCCCACCGGACCTAAAATTTGAAAGCGCGAATATGTCGATGAGAAGACAGTTCTGGGCGTGAAGGTGAGACTTCAGGTTTGAACTTTAACTTATGACGACTATCTAAAGGAGATACCACCTACTGTCGGGCCAGGATCATTTACTCTGTAATGACGGGCACCGGGCTTACCACCCAAATCAAATCTATAGTAACACTAGCACACGTCATTTATTGTGAGACGAAATTAAAGCCCAACATACATAAGAACCGTCCTGACTCTCTGAAAATCCCAGCATTCACCCCTGTCTTAGTCCTGAACACGGTACTGACATACTTGGAAGGTCCTAAGTTTGATGCAACACCCAGAGCTAAATAATTCATCGTCTAACCGGGTAGATCCGTCTAAAAGAATAGCAATCGAGAGCCACGTCACCTAAAATGAAATGTGATAATCTTGCCAGATTAGTTCATTAGTCCCACGGGGACAGTGTCAACTAACCTGACAGCGCTTCAGTAGACCCTCGATCAGTTTAGTTTCGGTGTTTCAGACCGGCACCGATTAGTTCTTCGCAACTAAACTAGCCTAATTGCGTACTAAACAAGGATGATTAGTTCTCCTAGGGTGGCCTGGGCTCGGTTGCCGGCGGACTAAACTGGCCTGTTTAGTGTTGATTAGGCCGCGGGCCTACTAAACTTGTCCGCTGGGTTGTAGAATAGTTCGTTTAGTTGTAGATTAGTCCATGAGCGCACTAAACTTGCCTGTTTAGCTACGGATTAGTTGCGGATAGCTCGTAGATTAGTTACTGGAAGTACTAATGGTGAATAAAATAGTAGCAATTATTTCGCAATTAGTTTGTTAGGCCTCGTTTTTGCTACCCAGGAGCGCCGTATTAGTTCGTTTATGCACCAATTTGCAGCGCATATACGGGCACGCTGGATCGCTCGTCAATGGAAGGAGGAAAATCGTGTTATTGCTGATGTACGGACAGAGCATACACAGCATCGGGAGACAAGACAGGCGTAAAAAAATCGTAAAGAATCGTAATGCAAACATGGCAGAAACATGCGGGAGCGGGGCGCAGGCGGGAGCGGGTGGGAACGGGAACGGGAGCGGACGAGGCATGGGTGGGGGGCACTAATCCTCGTCTTCTGTGTCAGTGCCAGCCGCGGTCATCATCGTCTTGTCGCCGTCATCCTTGGGAGCGCCGCCAGGGGCACCTTCGCCGTCAGTCTCCTCATCTTCAGTCGCGGAATCAGGCGCCGGTTCACCCTCGGCGGTGAAGAAACGACGCGCGGGGGCTTGCTTGGGAGCGGGTTCGTCCTCCGATTCGCTCTCCGTGGCACTACCTGCCTCACTGGCACCGGCACCGGCACTAACGCCCTTGTTCTCCTCCTCCAACACGACCATGCTCGAGTCTGCAGGCACAGCCTCGGCTCCTTCCTCTACGTCTGACTCCGCTTCGCCCTCAGGCTCGGGCCCAGAATCCTCCTCGCCATCATCCTTGGTCTGGCTGCTGCCACCGGTTGCCTCGCCGTTGCCCTCATGACCACCCTCGTCTCCGTCATGCATCTCTTCGTCCGAGTCCGTCGCCCGGGTCTTTCTGGACGGTTTTGCCTGGTCACGAGGCGGCGGCAGAGCCCCAGCACGCCGGGCTTCAACTTCGGAGTCGTTGCCATCGTGGTTAACTTCAGTCCAAAGACCTTCATATTGCCAAGACGATTGGGCGGAGGAAGAATGGGAGCCGGAAGGAGGTTGCGCTACGCCGCCCGCGTAAATAGCGCTCATGAAGATCACTTTAGCCTCGTCGGTCAAGTTGGGGTTGTTGAGGATCCCATGGATATCGATGTTGGGAACGGGGCGGGGGCCGGCAGCAGGTGCTCGAGATTTTCCTGTAATAACATTAGTATAGATCATGAGCGTAGCAGTACACGCACCTTTTGCCATGTCCTGGGGTTTGGGCTTTGCTCCATAATTCTCCAAAGCAGCAATGGGAATGGCGAGTTTGGGTTTTGGGCCCACCGGAATAGCTGCAACCACCCCGTGCGCCGACCTACAAGGTTCGTCAGTGTGAGTTTTAATAGAATAAAAAATTCATACCTGAATTTTTCGTGGAGCTTCGTAAAATAACCGATGAGAACTGGGCCAGCCTCGGGATGGTGGAATAACTGTGCAAGAGTGACAATGTGAGAGTTCAACCGAGGCATGTAGTAGTCGTGCGAGAACGCGGTGGCAGAGTTCTTGTGCTTGGCACTAGCTGCAGTTGGGCCAGCCGCGACGACAGCCAGCTGCTTCTCGATCTAAGAAGAATATTAGTGCAAGGCACGCGGTTATGGTGTGCAACCCACCGCAGTAGCAGTTAACCCAATCAAGGGAATGCTTATGCCACGGAAGTGCTCCTGGTGGTCCTTAGAGAACCCCCTGCTACCCGTCCCGTTCCAGTACAAAAGTTCAATTATGTGCGCCATCCAGGGATGTTGGTAATACGCCATCGGCTCGTCATCCTATCACTAAATGTCAGCTGCATATAACAGTCATGGTGAGGCAGTTGCTCACTGGTGCAAGGTACGAGCCGGTTTGGATCATACTCGTGACCTTTGCGCGGATCGTCTGCTGCCACTCGGCCTGCTTGACACCGCGAGGCGGCTTCCAGCTCAGGCCCTCGTAGTTCTCACGAATCCCGTCGGACATGCTGGGGTGAACAAACCGGTTACGGGTCTGCGAGAGACGATCAGTAAGCTACACCACAGGACATAATTAGCTGGTATAGCGCGGCAACAAAATGAAATGTACACTTACTACGCGGTAGTGGTCGGAATCACGTGCAAGAATGTAACTACGGCCGAGTTTTTTGCTAGCCAGATAGTTCGCATTGGAAGCAAATATCCAGCGCAGTTCATCGTCCGGGAATCCATGAATATTAACAGCGAAATCCTCCATATACTCAATACAGAGTGAGAGATGCTTCTTGTCCTTTGTCTGGAAGCTATTGAGCGTCAGCCGGGGTCGCTTCGCTTTATCTTTGGCCGCTTGAGCAATGAGCGCAATTGTCTCCGGCTTGAGCCTGACCGTGTGAAAGGGTCCAACAAGTGCAGGTGGCGGCACTGCGGGGCCAAGATTCCATGGCGGCGGAATTCCCAGGAGCAAAGAGTTGATATCCACCGTGCTGGCTTCAACAGCCTCGTCGTAATCATCGTCGTCATCTCCGGTCACAACAGATTCGGTAGCGGGAGACACGCCGTGCGACGTCGCAGCTGATGATGGAATGATGGGGTGGGGCGGGGCTGCGGGAGACACGTCGCGAGAGGTGGAAGTGGAAGGAGCTTGGAGAGCGGGCTTGGCGGGCTTCTTAGGCCACAATGCGTTGACCTGCGATATTGAATCGTCGGGGGCGATGCTACTGGTGCGAGTGCTTGTCCCAGTTGCAGCAGACACGCCTGATACAAGACTGGGACTGATCGAGGGAGGCTGGGAGGCTATGAGCTGGTTCAGGGCTTTTGTCCGGTCCACATTGGGTCTCTGGCGCTTGGGCGAGGTTACGACAGAGCTCTGAAGGACGTTTTATAGTTAGCAAATATATAGACAAATATATTGATTAAAATTATACTCACAGCCTGTGCAGGTCCGGTCTGGCCCTTCATTTTTGCAAGAAAAGCTGCGGTTTCCTGAGGAGTTTTGACAATTACGGCCGCATCGGCCTTCTTCTGTTTCTTTGCCGCTTTGGCCTCTTTGGCATCCTTTTCTATAGAAGTGAGTTAGCGTTAGAGGTATTACAGAGCTTGAAGTGAACTTACGAGCGGCCAGCTGCTGGCTTACTGTGCAAAAACCCATGTTAGTCTTGGATGCTTCTAGGTACTGATAACAAAACTTACCCTTTTCCGCGATCTCGGAAGGTTTCTTTGCCCGAGCAGATTTCTTCGAAGGGGAAGAAAGCTCGTTGTCTTCATCGGGTTCAGGTACCGGCTCTGGGGGGAAATTTAACACATGTGAGGCGCTAGGCAAGCAAAGGCTCACCTGTTTCAGCCGTTGGCGCTGGCTCCTTGGAAGCCTTCAGCTTCTTTGGCTTGGTTCCAGGCAGCGTGGCACTCGATGCAGCGTTAGGTTCAGGCACTGGTAAATATGAGATTAGTCTTGTTAGGTTTTAATTACGTGAAGTTTAGTAACGTACCTTTTGCAGTTGCCGTGGGGTTCTGCGGCTGGGGCAACTTTTTGGCCTTTGTCGGAGGTGCAGTCGCGGTATTCACGTCCTCAGGCTCGTCAGCGGATTCGCCGGCTGGGGGCGCTTTGTGTTTGGCACGCTTTCGCGACTTTGTTGGCTGGGCATCGGCAGGTGGGTTGTTGTCAACGGGCTCGTTGTCCGCGCCAGTGTTCGCCTCGCTCGATTTTGCCTGCTTGGTGGCTGAGCGCGTCTTCGTGTTAGTGGGCGGCGGCTGGGGCTTCGATTTCTTCGCAGCGGTGGGGGCAACCGAAATGCTTATGTCGGCTGGGTTCTCGAGCTCACGCTTCTGTGCCGGTTTTGCCTTGGGCATGGTGAGCAGAGAGAAAGCAAGCGGGGAATTGGACGTGTCGTGGTGGGTTGCCTGGAACCAAGCCCTGATGTTTGGCGTCGCTTGCCTATGTTACAAGTAACGCTGGCTGGCGCTCGCCCCACAGGGCTTGGGATAATTGTCCTAGTAGCCTTAGGGGGGGTCGTGAACGACCCAATACGATTGTAAATAAATATTAGCACACTAGTAAAAGTTGTTCTCCGGGCTGAGTTACAATAGTCCGAGTAAGAAGAAAAATCGAAATCGATGTTTTTTCGCCCGGGATGAGAGGTCGCGCGCGAGGCAGCAAGACTAGTGGGCGGGAATTTGCAATACCCGCCACTTGCTCCTCGCCACACCTGCGCGCCCGCGTCAACCACTGGATACTCGTCCTAAAGCTTTGAAACTTTGCCTTCTGTGTCTCTAGGGTGTACAGAGCCTCTAGAAAAAAAATTAGCTCGGAATTCGCGCTATGGAGCTGGAGTTAGAACCCGAGGAACTAGCCACCATCCCCCGCCCCGTGGCCTGGGGATCGCGACACCACGTCGTGTTGGAGTGCTTAGCGCGTACTGGATATATCCCGCGAAAGTTTCAAGTCGATTTCGTGCAAGCCGTACACGCTGGGCGCGATGTAGTCTGCGTCGCGGGGACCGGGAGCGGAAAGTCCCTTGCATTCGTAATCGTCAATTTTTTTACCACCGACGTGATGACCTGGATAGTCTCACCTTTAAACGTTATCGAGGATCAAATGGCGTCCGATTTCTCAAAGTGGGGGCTGAAAGCGGTC
>WSTJ01001222.1:0-14248 GCA_019623705.1 Ceratobasidium sp. 428 | reverse complement strand
CCCTCCCTCCCTTGCCCGCTCGAGTATAGTTCTAGGGCCCTCTGTCGTTGACACCGGCGATTCTATTGCGCGTCTTTATTTAAAGCTAGCACTATGGGATACAACTTTTACCTTGAGAAACACACAACGTTAGGCGCTTCGCGGCGGTCGGCCCCAATCAACGAGAAATGCACGCTGAACCAATCGTCCCCTCGGCCGCCGGTCCACTTCGAATCTCTCATTTCGCCAGCCCACACCAAGAAGGCGTCTCTAAAGTCAAGAACGGTTAAATACTTCAAATCCGTCTGGAATAAAATCACAGGGACAGAGCAGACTGCTACTACCAGGCGTTACTCACACCGCGCCCATCCCATCCGGATATCCAACCCCCTTCGTTCAACTATCACAAGTCTCGCGTTCGCGTCCTTTGATGAACTTCCGGATCTCGGACAGTCTAAAATGCCCGATGAGAAGAGGGTCGGGACCGAGACCATGTCTATCCCTGTCACCCTTGACGGCGCCGTGGTAGATCACATCACGCTCCCTAGTTCTCTCGCTTCGAGGATCATTGGCGCCAGTGTATCAGAGAACATGCAGTCTATCCATCTTACTACTCAAACCCCGCCCACGTACGAGCAAACTCATCCAGAGCAAACTGGGCGTAACCTGCCGTACAAGCCATGTGGAATCTTCGACGACGACACGATGAGATTCGCAGGTGGAATGTTCTCGCCGGGCGAGCAGCTCATTGTATGGCCGGCTCCGAGTAACCTGTGCAGCTTCGACGACGCGGGACGACCATCTTCCGTTAATTCAATTCACAGGAATATCCGAATCGCGCCGGGGAATATGATTCAGGTTCCCTCAATGTACAACCCACGGGACTCGTATATGCTGGCATGCGAGAGTTCTGGAGGATTCATTGGGCCTATGAACAGTGGCACAGATCATCACGAGTCTCGACTGTTCGTCGCGTCAGAGGACGGAGCGACTGAGAGGATTACGACCTGCTGCCGCGCCTTTGTTTTGTCCCAGAATTGAGTACAGTCATCCACCATGTGGTGAGTTACCACCACGTCACGAGTCAAATCTTGGAGCTAAACGCCGACTAACGGGATTTAGTATTCCGCATTGACTCGTTTGATGGTGGGTCACGCGGAGGGCTGATGCGAACGTTTTCACCGACGTCTCTCAGCGGACTCTGAATGTACGAGCGTAGAACTTTAGCTCCTCGATCTTATAGTATATCTTTATGCCTATGCCAAAATTGTAAGGTTTCGCAGTCTTACCACGGAGTTGTGAGCTGCACAAGTTTCTTGACTCACGTGATGGTGGATGACTTTATATGTGTATTTCTTTGGGTGATCGTGTTTTCTTGGTTCGCACTACCATACTGTCTTTTTGATTTATGTTACCTTGTATCATTCGCTTACCCCCTCTCTGGCTAGAGGTCATGTATTTGCTGCGTTATATCCATATCCATTTTTGAATTAAGAGATTATGTTGTTTGGTTCGGGTCCGACGCGCTCACGTGATGCAACCCAAACAGAACCCTCCCAACCACCACATTGATTGTCTCATACCAAGCTTTACCCTAGCTTGAGCAAATTACGTGACGCTATAACACAAGACCACTGCTGGCTGATTTATCTCATCCTGAAACCAATGGCCTCGGCCACTACCCCACGCGTCGCGTACATCTGCTCCCAAGAGCTAGCTCAAACATCATCCCTCATACCTTCCAACCGAAACCGTTCAGGACTCGTACACACCCTTGTCAGCGCATATGGTCTACTCAAACCAGAATCTGGGAGATGCGTTGTTGTTCGACCGAGAAAGGCGGATAGGAAGGAGTTAGAGAGGTATCATGAGAGAGGGTATCTAGGTGAGTTGTTGTTAGCGGGGTGTTTGGCCGCGAGAGTAACTGTAAGTTTTTGGATGACAGATTATGTATCAAAGCCGTATGAAGAGCTGCAGGATGTAGACGAAGATAAATGGAAGACGGCTACCGGGTTCGGCCTTGAAGACGTAAGACCCTGCCTCCTCCCCATAAACACACCTCCAACCCAATCTAGTGATCTAGGACTGCCCAGCCTTTCCAGGTCTAGATGACTACATCTCGCTCATAGCCGGCGCAACACTCACAGCCGCCCAAGCCGTCCAAAGCGGACGGTTCGACGCGGCTATTTGTTGGGATGGTGGCAGGTTCGTTATCGCCCCTCTCCCCACCTCTATCTGACCAACTCCTCCTTCTCCGTCCCGACTGATCCTCTTATCACAACCCGGCCTCTTAACTACTAGTCCAGCTGACTCATGTAAATATAGACACCACGCACATAAAGCACATGCCGCCGGATTCTGCTACGTCGCCGACTGCGTGCTTTGTATTCTTAAACTCAAGCGCTCAATTCCAGGCAGCAGCTCGGGAGGACGACCGAGAGTGATGTACCTTGATTTGGATCTACATCACGGAGACGGCGTTGCGGAAGCGTTCACGTCTCGGCCTGTAGACGACGACGAAAGCAAAGGCGCTGAAGAACTATCAGATCAAGGTACAGCTCTTCCATCCCTTTTTACTTCTGCTCATCACTAACTATCGAGCGCCAATTTTTGACACCCAGGTGATATTCCATCCAGCACAGTTCTAACGCTCTCGATACATCACCATGCAGCTGGATTTTATCCCCATTCCGCATTGGGATCTCTGACGCGGACGTACACGGCCGATCCGTTCGCGCTGTCTATCCCACTCGGACGCGGGACGGGCGCTGGGAGTATGAAGCGAGTTTGGAAGGTTGTTGAGGGTGTTGCTGGGGCGTTTTTTGGATGGGGTAAAGTAAGTGAGATGGGTGAGGTGGAGGTGATGGGAGAAGGAGAAGGGAAAGAGGAGGTGGGAGGTCCGGCGTATGTGGTTGTTCAGTGTGGAGTAGACGGTCTGGCTGGGGATCCGCATGCCGTGTGGAATTGGGACGTGGATGTGGAAAGGGAAGGAACATTGGGGTGGTGTGTGGAGAGAGTTATGAGGTGGGTGAGGGAACGAGATGCAGTGAAGGCTGTTTTTCTCGGTGGAGGTCAGTATTTCTTCAATCTAAAAATAGCAATTGGGTATTTATGGAGTTGCGTAGGAGGATACAATCATCCAAACGCTGCAAGGGCGTGGACGTACTTGACGTCGATTATCGTAAGGTTTCCAGCGTAAACCCAAAAATTCGAGGGGGAGCTGACGGGATGTATGTCATTTAGACTGGGGACCCACTCTCGATCCACGCAGACATACCCGACCACGCGGCATTTCTGCAGTACGCTCCGTCATTTACGCTGGACGTCCCAGCAGGTGCGGCACTCCATTCTTCATCACATTGACATTTATAGCTAAGCACATGCTCCTAGGCAACATGCGTGATGAGAACACGGACCAAGAGCTTGGTGTCATCGAGTCCACGTTTGAAGTACTGATTCGGCGGATCCAACGTGCGCAGTCTCAGCAAAAATAAACAAAGTATATTTTAATCCACTATCAGCTATGAGACATGTCCGAATCGCCAGAGAGTTTGATTGAATCAAACCAATCATCTAAGTCGCCCCGTTCGCCCTGTCAGAGGCAAGCGGGAGCACGGCTCGTCGAGAACACTGTTGCACTCGTTTTACTTCAGGACACGGCGGAGGAATATGCCGAGTCCTGTACACACGGTGTGCGTTAACCCAGTAAGTTTCAGTTCATTGAATTTCGCAACGTTATTGAGACGAAAAATTAAGATTCATGGTCGAGGTTGAGATCAGTTACCCAATCGACAAAAAAATTCTGGGTTTAAGCCCACGTGCCAGACCCTGAGTTACATCATCCATGATGCCGAGGATGTGGATGATGGCCTCCGTGTCGACGATGCATCGAAAATAACCCACGGCGGATGAGGGATATGCGCGACGCAGGTGACGTCACGGCCAGGAATAGCACGCTCAATGCGCATATAATCACCTCACCTGCTCTCTCTCTTCCATCCAACGATCCCTTCTCCTTCACTCGACCCCAGCATGTCTCTCTCCCGGCACCAAGACGCCTCGACGCTCGTCTCCAAAGCGGTCGACCACCCGCACCGGCGGCACGTGCACAAAGCCGGCGGCCAAAAGCGCGAGATCCACGACGGGGCCTACTCGAGCCGATTCGCGACCGAGCAACTGCCCAAGTTCCAGATCCCGAGCGCGGGCGTATCAGCGCACGCGGCATACCAGCTCGTACACGACGAGCTCGACTTGGACGGGAACCCGTCGCTCAACTTGGCGTCGTTTGTGCACACGTGGATGCCCGAGGAGGGCAAGAAGTTGATGGTCGAAAATATCTCCAAGAACTTTGCGGATCAGGATGAGTATCCGGCTACGATGGGTATCCATACACGTTGCGTCTCTATGAGTATGTCCTATGGTTCTTCATTCTTGTCGATTTGTCTTACCTTTGGCTACAGTCGCGGACATGTGGAAAGCCCCCGACGGTGGGAAAGCCATCGGGACCGCGACCGGTGGATCGTGAGTTCCCCACCTCGCCATCGGTCTAGATTCGAAGCTAATTGGCGATGGATCAATAGATCCGAAGCGATCATGCTTGGCGGTCTCGCCCTCAAAAAGCGGTGGCAAGCAGCTCGCAAGGAGGCCGGCAAGTCTATCCATGAGCCCGGCCCGAACATCGTGTTTGGTGCCAACGCCCAGGTCGCGCTTGAAAAGTTTGCGCGCTATTTCGATGTCGAGGTGCGTCCCAGTTCTATGTCCAGAACGAGTAATCCATTGAAGAAGTTGTATAGTGCCGCCTCGTGCCGGTTGACGAATCGACGAACCATGTAATGTCTCCTGAACGCGCGATGGAGTACATCGACGAGAACACAATTGGCGTTATGGTCGTACGTACCTCATCCTCTCTCCTGAGCCTCTCCTCACTTTGGCCTAGATTCTCGGAAGCACATATACTGGCGCATTCGAAGACGTCGAAGGAATGGCCAAACTTCGTTAGTTCTCTCCCACCTCCTATGTCTCATTCCTAATTTTACCTTTCACACAGTGGACGAATACGAAGCCAAAACAGGGTACAGCGTCCCGATCCACGTCGACGCCGCCTCTGGGGGGTTCATCGCGCCGTTTGCGTACCCTAAGTACAAGGTTCGTTCCCTTCCTCCTCTAACCCCCTTACAGTAAATAACGCGAAACAATGTAGTGGGCATTCGACATCCCCCGCGTCCACTCGATCAACACCTCAGGTCACAAATTTGGTCTCGTCTACGCCGGGCTAGGATGGATCATCTGGAGAGACGACGTCAGTACTTCTCCTTCCTCCCTTTCCCCAAATTCTAACTCCCATCGAATACAGACAAAACTCCCGAAAGACCTCATCTTCGAACTCCACTACCTCGGGAGCATCGAATACAGCTACACACTCAACTTTTCGCGGAGCGCTGCGCCGATCATTGGTCAATTCTTCAACTTTTTGAACCTTGGGTTTGACGGGTACCGGAGGATTGCGTTGTCTGATTTGAGGAACGCTCGGGTGTTGTCCAGGGCGTTGGAGATGTCTGGGTACTACACTGTACGCCTCCTCTTTCCTCTCTCTTCTGCTCTCCCACTATCTCACCTCTACCTCTTCTTGCGCCGACCTTATCCCACTCAACATAGTGCCTAAGCAACATCCACAAACGCCTCGGCACAAGTAAAAATATAACCCAACAACTCACCGAAGCTGTCACAGGCATCGATGAAGACGACGCCGAGTTCTACGAACGTGGTTTGCCGGTTGTGTCGTTTAGGTTCTCGGACAAGTTCAAGCAGGAGAACCCGAATGTGAAGCAAGAGTGGGTTCAGTCGTTGTTGAGGGCCAAGCAGTGGATCGGTGCGTGCAATGCGCATACATTTGCAATATTTGGGTGGGGCTGATGGATTTGAGTTTTGTTTTGGGGAATTTAGTTCCAAATTATGCGCTCCCGCCGAATGAGGAGAAGGTGGAAATCTTGAGGATTGTCGTGAGGGAGAGTATGAGCGCTGATCTTATTGGTTCGTATAGTTCTTCCTTTCTCCCTTGCTTCTACTCACCCTCCTCCTACTTGCCGTAGAAAAAGTCGTGATGGACGTTCTCGAAATAACCGAATCACTTATTGGTACGTTTTTACTTGACTCACCGCTCATACTTCAAAGGCACTAAATTGGCTCCTTTAGGTGGCTCAAGCGACGCTATGATGATGGCCGGCGTACAAGCCGCCGCAACTGCGAAAGCCACTGCCGCTCACAGCGAGTTGGATAGTTCGCATCCGGACCAGAAGGAAACTTCGACGTACGCCAAGACGTGTTAAACGATTTGGTGGAAAGTAATGCTACGGATGAAAATAAAGTTGTATGCTGTAGGATAAGTAGTGTATGTAGCCTGAATGTAGCTGTGAATTTACGAAATCCAGTCAGCCACTGGGCGCCGGTATGTAAGAACTCCGGAAACGCTGTTCGGCTCTACTAGTCTCGTCGCGGAACCAAGACTGCGTCAACCATTCGAACCTCAGCGAGTAAGTTGGACGGTACTGTATACATTTTATTCAAGATACGATATACAAATCACTTCATTGTTCGTTACGCATCGCCTGTTTTTACTTGTCCGCAACGGGGAAATCCTTTCCGGTCATGTTCTTGTATTGCTGGCGGATCATATCACTGATCTGTTCGTCCTTGGCTTGTTCCAAGGCGGACTCGTTGGATTGGTCGCCTATACCAAACATCAGACTCAAGAAAAACGGCAAAGAACTGAGACTTGCCTGCACCCATGTAGTGCTGTTGGACATAGTCGATAGCTAAAACACGACAGCTAGCGTGAGGTTCACCGTCATACAGCCTCATGGTCTCTTGCTCGCATACCTTTATCCAAGCCATCTAGAGCCAAATGACACTCAGCTTTGCTCATTCACGATAGAGAGAGCAGATTAATTACATACCCTCTTTAGCCTCGCCTGACTGTCCACCGCCAGCCATATTGTTCATCATCCCCATGAACCCTCCACCGCCTTGCTGCTGCTGTTGCGGTTGGGCTTGCTGACCCTGACCTTGGCCATGTTGGCCGGAAAGCTTGTTGATGAAGTCCATGATAGTGGTGGAGGTAGAGTAGTAGTAGAAGGGGGTAGTAGCAAGGACGCTGTTTCCCTCCCGAACACGGTTTATATGCGGTAAGGTTCATGATGACGTCGCTTGCCTTGGCAGGTCGCTTCAATTTGGGGTCATTGGTAATTCGTGCTAGGTGGCTGTGCTGGTGAGGGCTTTTCCTACGCCGGACTCGCAAGCTTATACAAAAGGATTCACACTCTAGCGATACAAACACAGATAATCGAGAAAGAAAACAGGGGCACAGATACGCTTGAAGGCGTCGCGGCAACGTGATCGACGGAGATAAGAATTGATGACCAAGGGCAGAAGCCCCCAGAACAGGACGCATACACTCGCATATATAACCTAGTAAGAGCTAGAAACGCACGTAATCTGACTCCTATCCGGCGGCTCTGCCTCACGACAGCTATGTGTGCATATATTCAACTACTAACACTGTATCGTAAGTACAGTTCGCAACATTGAGATGGGTAAGGGCTTCTATGTCCGTATATCTCCCGTTGGCCTTGAGTCGCTGGGCACATAACGGTCTAGTTCCGCAAGTTGCCGTTGTATCTGGTTGCATCCCCATCGCGCCTCGCCCATTAGCCTCGCCTAGTCTTACAGTCAGTTTTCCTCACCTCCTATCATACCGGGCCGACGTAACTATGCGTATATAATCACTACACAACTCGACTATAACTCAGGAAACGCTTCAAAAAACGGTCATTTATTGGCTTAGTCCGATTTGCAATATTATTCTTCACGGCGACGAAAAAATTTGCAGCAAAAGCCACCGAGAAAAACCACTTCTTGTGTCCCAACGAAATGTCGTTTTTTTTGGCGCTTGGGAGAATGCTTTTGTCAATCGCAATAAAACTACCTTGAACCCTCTGCGCGTGCGCATATGGTCAACTAGATCTAAGACATCTGCTCAGTCATTCAATAGCCTAATCTACATTTAGCCTCCCATATGTATGTACGGTACCCATCGCGCAAATTCATTCACTCCGATTTTATCCTGTAGATGTTTCACCGCCCGGTGCAGCGCTTTCGCCGCTTTCCTGCTATCCGGCACACCGTCTTCCAACAGGCACTTGTACGTTTCTTCAGCGACTATCGGCGCGTCTTGATCCTTGATAGACCACATAGTCGCAATTACGTTCGCATAGCCAGCCATCAGTAGACCCGCTGCGAGATGGATCGCCTCGTTTGGTAGCTCCGAGTCTCCTTTTGCGGTCTGGCATGCTGACAGGAACGCGAGCTGTGCGTTCTTCATTGAGTGTCTAGATATCATCGCAAGACTGAGATCCTGGTCGTGCAGATGTAGCGCACTGTTCATCGGATTGAGGAGGTTCTGAGACCCATGGCAAGCAAAGTGGACCCAGCTATGGTCTCTCATTGCGTTCACTACCGCGTCTATTGTTGCCCCCTCTTCTTCGAGTCGAGTAAACCGCTTGTTCGTAAACTGCTCTTCCACCTTATCGAGCTCGTCTTTTGTCCCGGGCAAGCAGCTCAGACCACAGATGGACGATTGGTGGCCAACGGCGAGTATGCCGGAGAAGGTCGGTGGAGTTAAACTAGGCCGACCCATGGAGCTGATAGTTGGTGTGTAAGATGAGATTGCTAGATTCGATAGGATCGTGCTGGGGCTGTTGTATATGCCTGCAGCATGGATGGGTAGGAAGGATAGAGCACCGGCGACGCACCATGTGATGTGAGGAAGATCGTCGATGGGAAGAACACGCTACACAAATGACAAGAAACCCAATTAGTTCGAGATAGTAGACCTTGAGCATGGGCTTACGGTTATATCTAGGTGATCTAACACTAGCTTCACGATATCCGACCACAATGTAGCCAGTATAATCTCGAACGACGCCTGAAGCGGACGGTCTCCTTTCTTAAACCCACGAGCAATACCTTGTGATTTAAGGCACAAGGATAGCTGTTGGCGAAGCTCATTTGCCTTCTGGTTGGAGAAAGAAGGCAAAGGTACGTGGGAAATGGCATGGGCGCCAGGCTTGATAATGATGGCGTCGCATTGAGAGTCATGCACGGTCAAGGTCACAGTCGCTCCGTGTTGTACGTGAGAAATGATGGTCGACACTTTGGGTGGACGAAGGAAGTCATCAAAACCAGGTTTCAGCCTAATCTTGTCAATAAGCTTGTCTCGTTCGTCCGCCAGCTTGCTGTGAGTATATGCATCATTACGTAACCATTTTTCATGCATACTGGACCGACAGTCTTGTGTGAAACCACCTGTATCCTCAAGTCGAGATGATAGGTGGTAGAGCTCGTTTGCCAATTCTGGATGAGACGCATGAAGCATATCAAGCGGCGTACGCAGCTGTAGCATCTGTCCCCATACTAGGCAGCGCCCTTGCTCCAGCCACTCTACAGCAAGGTCGTAGCGATTAGAAAGCCTGATAGCAGTCATTGCTGCTTCGGATACGACGTCTTGTATAATATTTGAGGTTAGACACTCGAATCGACGCCGAACGGAGGTCCCTAGCCATACTGCTTCGGGGAGACGCAGCATGCAATGACTGTATGCTTCTAGTGCATCAGATCCACTAAGCAGAGATACCCACGCCCAAATCCTGGCGTCTACAAGTCTATTAATGGGGTAACCAGCTGGAGATAGAGCCGCACAACGCGAGTATGTCTTTGCCTCGGCAACGTGCTCAGGCTCATGTGAGGCGGTGAATAGCATCAAATATAGCCTGCCCAAACTGCCCAAGTGTTGAGCTCTTGAAGGATCCCCCTCTGGTGTGAGCGCAACTGCCTGTGTCTTGCAGTTGACTGCCGCATGAATGTGCTCTAGCTCGCCTAGTCGATCGAATAGCTTTTGGTAGGCGATACCTAGATTGCTCAGACAGGCTGGCTTATCTGGATGACCGTCGGGAGTGAGCGCAACTGCCCGTGTCTTGCAGTCGACCGCCGCATGAATATGCTCTAGCTCGCCTAGTTGATCGAATAGTGTTCGGTAGGCGTTTCCTAGATTGTTCAGACGGCCTGGCTTATCTGGATGACTGTCGGGAGTGAGCGCAACTGCCCGTGTCTTGCAGTCGACCGCCGCATGAATGTGCCGTAGCTCGCCTAGTCGATCGAATAGCTTTTGGTAGGCGATACCTAGATTGCTCAGACGGCCTGGCTTATCTGGATGACCGTCGGGAGTGAGCGCAACTGCCCGTGTAGTGCAGTCGACCGCCGCATGAATGTGCTCTAACTCGCCTAGTCGATCGAACAGCCCTTCATAGGCGATACCTAGACTGCCCAGACAGCCTGGCTTATCTGGATGACCGTCGGGAGTGAGCGCAACTGCCCGTGTATTGCAGTCGACCGCCGCATGAATGTGCCGTAGCTCGCCTAGTCGACCGAATAGTGCTTCGTAGGCGATACCTAGATTGTTCAGACGGCATGGCTTATCTGGATGACCGTCGGGAGTGAGCACAACTGCCTGTGTCAGACAGTCGACCGCCGCATGAATGTGCTCTAGCTCGCCTAGTCGATCGAATAGCTTTTGGTAGGCGTTTCCTAGATTGTTCAGACGGCCTGGCTTATCTGGATGACCGTCGGGAGTGAGCGCAACTGCCCGTGTCAGACAGTCGACCGCCGCATGGATGTGCTCAAGCTCGCCTAGTCGATCGAATAGCTTTTGGTAGGTGATACCTAGATTGCTCAGACAGGCTGGCTTATCTGGATGACCGTCGGGAGTGAGCGCAACTGCCCGTGTCTTGCAGTCGACCGCCGCATGAATGTGCTCTAGCTCGCCTAGTCGATTGAATAGTCTTTCATAGGCGTTTCCTAGATTGTTCAGACAGGCTGGCTTATCTGGATGGCCGTCGAGAGTGAGCGCAACTGCCTGTGTCAGACAGTCGACCGCCTCATGAATGTGCTCTAGCTCGCCTAGTCGATCGAATAGCTTTTGGTAGGCGATACCTAGATTGTTCAGATAGGCTGGCTTATCTGGATGACCGTCGGGAGTGAGCGCAACTGCCCGTGTATTGCAGTCGACCGCCGCATGAATATGCTCTAGCTCGCCTAGTTGATCGAATAGTGTTCGGTAGGCGTTTCCTAGATTGTTCAGACGGCCTGGCTTATCTGGATGACTGTCGGGAGTGAGCGCAACTGCCCGTGTCTTGCAGTCGACCGCCGCATGAATGTGCCGTAGCTCGCCTAGTCGATCGAATAGCTTTTGGTAGGCGATACCTAGATTGCTCAGACGGCCTGGCTTATCTGGATGACCGTCGGGAGTGAGCGCAACTGCCCGTGTATTGCAGTCGACCGCCGCATGAATGTGCTCTAACTCGCCTAGTCGATCGAACAGCCCTTCATAGGCGATACCTAGACTGCCCAGACAGCCTGGCTTATCTGGATGACCGTCGGGAGTGAGCGCAACTGCCCGTGTATTGCAGTCGACCGCCGCATGAATGTGCCGTAGCTCGCCTAGTCGATTGAATAGTGTTTGGTAGGCGTTTCCTAGATTGTTCAGACAGGCTGGCTTATCTGGATGACCGTCGGGAGTGAGCGCAACTGCCCGTGTATTGCAGTCGACTGCCGCATGAATGTGCCGTAGCTCGCCTAGTCGACCGAATAGTGCTTCGTAGGCGATACCTAGATTGCTCAGACGGCATGGCTTATCTGGATGACCGTCGGGAGTGAGCACAACTGCCTGTGTCAGACAGTCGACCGCCTCATGAATGTGCCGTAGCTCGCCTAGTCGACCGAATAGCTTTTGGTAGGCGATACCTAGATTGTTCAGATAGGCTGGCTTATCTGGATGACCGTCGGGAGTGAGCGCAACTGCCCGTGTATTGCAGTCGACCGCCGCATGAATATGCTCTAGCTCGCCTAGTTGATCGAATAGTGTTCGGTAGGCGTTTCCTAGATTGTTCAGACGGCCTGGCTTATCTGGATGACTGTCGGGAGTGAGCGCAACTGCCCGTGTCTTGCAGTCGACCGTCGCATGAATGTGCTCTAGCTCGCCTAGTCAATCGAATAGCTTTTGGTAGGCGATACCTAGATTGTTCAGATAGGCTGGCTTATCTGGATGGCCGTCGGGAGTGAGCGCAACTGCCCGTGTCTTGCAGTCGACCGCCGCATGAATGTGCTCTAGCTCGCCTAGTCGATTGAAAAGTGCTGTGTAGGCGCCTCCTAGATTGTTCAGACTGGCTGGCTTAGCTGGATGATCGTTGGGAGTAAGCACAACTGACTGCCCCAGGCAGTCGACCGCCCTATGGATATGCCCTAGCTCGCCTAGAAGATTGAACAAAGTAAAGTAGGCAATACCTAGACTGCTCAAATAGCCTGGCTTATCCGGATGATTGTTAGGAGCAAGCTCAGCCGCCTGCCTTATAGAGTCAATCATCATATAAACAGCGCGAAGGTCGCCGACTCGTATTGTATGCTCTGCTCCAACCAACCCCTGACTAAAAGTTCGATCGCGCGCCTTTTTATTGTCACTCCATGTGGTCAGTTAAAGTATCCTGTTACTTATGCCAGTGGAGGACGCACCATACTAACATGGGCCATAATTTTCGGGTGCTTGTCGTCCTCCGGTGTATCATTTGATCTTGGTTGTGCCTGTTCTCGATCTTCGAACAGCGGTTGAATCTCTAGTTCTACGAGTCCTAAACTTTCTAGCAACTCAATAATTTCGATCCATGCATTATCCGTTGCTGCTGTTGGTTGCGTAAAAGTACTAGAGACCTGCCAGTGATCCTCTCGACCATCGGTACCCTGAATGCGCCGATGACTCTGTGAACATGTTTCAGAGCTATATGATGGCATGTTCTTAACTACCAGCGTATATAGGATCATACTCACATCCAACTCGTCACTATCCTTCTTAGTTTGCGTCACGTCACATTGTAACAATGTATCTGCCTGCGGAGTCAAGCTGTCGACCACGAAAGCCATACCATCTGATACCTGTAAAATTCAAGGTCTCAAAGCGTCAGCACCGTACGCACAGCTCCTCTGGTCAACGAATGGAGGAGCTTACAGTGGCGGTCTTTGGCTGAGTCGGTGACGGTAACGAGTATGTTGCACCGTTCTTCGAGTTGGGTACTAGGTCTGTTATCCGGCGGCACGTATCGTTTCTTAGCGCAATAGTATCACTCTTCACTATTTTATGTTGCGCACAAGGTACGTCAATGCGGTACGCCACGCTGCTAGCACGCCTTCGCTCATCAACCACAAGGCTGACTGCGAGACGTTGCATTTCACTCAGGCGCCAGGCGGCGCCTCCGCTCATCCCACCAATCCTGCCCCGCTTTGACGCCACCATAGGCGCCTGAAAGCTACTTGTTAGTATTCTCGATGCAAACTTCAAAACACGGCCACTCTGAGGAGTAAGAGTTGATGGCCGGGAGAATAAACCATCAGAAGTAGCGTATGCATGCACTCCAACTGTATGCCCCACCCAACGGGTATATGCCCGTACATACAACCGCTCAAACACTACAGATATATAAAATCCGGAATGATGAAGCAGTTAGCGATCTCCGTACTCGTGTGTCTTGCGTAGGTTTTGAGCCACCTGATCAGACTTATGTACTAGGCTAGTTCTGAAAGTTTGCACTTGTACGGTTCTGTCTCCATCTCTATTCCAGTCCCTCCTTGTATGCAGTCCCCCAGTTCCGCGCTTGACCTCCCCACCTCACTTCTCTATGAGAGCCCAAACTAACTGTGCGCATATAACCACTGTATAATAAATTACTTCAAACCCTACTATAGTTCAGGGGTCTCTTAACAATCACGTTTTCTTAGAGTTTAGCTAGTTGATTCTATATGTGGGGGATACTAAGTGCTTTCGAGAAGGCTGCTAGGCGTTCTTCGCCTGTTGTGGGAAATCTTTTACACCCAGTATGTCGGTAGTTCGCCACTTGCTATGGGAAATCGCTCATTTTACATTGTTTCAAAATATACGCATATAGTGACCATTTTTATGGCCTATATAACTATCTAAGCAAATGAACTAATAATAACACGACGGAATTTTTATATTTTTGGACTTCCTGCACACCCATAGGCTTCGTCTTACGACTGGTTCTCTGGCTCGTCGGTTGTTACTGTAGCAAATAGGTTACACTGCGCCACAAAAGTTTTTCCGCACGTGACCAAATCGAGTTGTTGTCGCTGCGACGAGCGGCCGGGTTGTCGC
>WSTJ01001221.1:0-14248 GCA_019623705.1 Ceratobasidium sp. 428 | reverse complement strand
AAGTACAGAGTCCTTCCATCCAACACATCGATTATGTATTGGTTACGCTCTGAACTGAAAGAGGCATAAATGTCACACCGTGTACACTTGAGATAATGAACCCTGCCTTACTAAGTGATCTTTGATCCTACAAGATAGCTTCCTGTTACCATGCAGTAGCTCTTGGCCACTACACACTAGCTGTTGCCTTTGTCATTTTGCCAAAGCAAGAGTTACTGTCGCGTAACAGAACAACATGGCGTCAAGGCGCACGAAGCGAGAAAAAAGAAAAAGAGGGGAGGCGTCTGAGACGAGGCTGATGGGAGGGTCAATTGCAGCTGTTTGCATAAGATGTCAATAAGGGTAGCGTGAGTGAGCGGCAATGCAGGCCACGGGATTGGGGGTCAGGCAAATCTGCGCATATCTGGGAGGGTGCCTTGCAAGGCATGGATTTCCTAATTAACGCCTGTATGTGAGGAGAAAGAGCCCTAACTCCGAACCAACTATTTAGCCGTTTGCTACACTGCATGCTCTGCAAGCAAAACTCCTTGCTCAGTCTTGGAACGGGGGCTGACAGGAGTAGCTGTTTGCGTAGGGTAGCGGTAATAATGGTAGCCGGGCGGTCTGCTCACAGGACTAGCAGATACCAGGCACAAGGCGCATAGAACTATGGCCGCGCTGTGTCTTGCGGGCTACCTGGCTGGCAAGAGGGATTGTCCAATTGATAGACTGCACTAGACAAAATATTGGCTGAAGGATACGGCGGGCGGAAGTGTTCTCAGGAGGGCTCACCCAAGTGCTGAGCCAGCACAGCTTTTCACGCAGCGTGGTCAAGGTGTCGTTTGACACCAAGGCTGTTTATACTCATCATCCTACCTATCACCATTCCCATCCTGTCAATGCCAATACTGTCCATCCCAAGTGTGTGGAAGCTGCTGACATTGATGATCTCAACACTCATTGGCTTGGCCAAACTGATGATTCCTGCCCATAGCTAGCTAGGACAATGTGATCAGGAATCTTGTGTTGCGCCATTACAGCCAAGGCCAAGACGCCAGCAAATGTTGGCGCAGAGGATGGTGTATGGATCATTGCTCTATGACAAAATCAGCAAGCAGTTCAAGAATAACGAGAAGTTATCATACAACAAATACTTGCGTGTCTGCCTCAGGATATGCTTACATCTGTGTCCATTTGGTTTCTGGCTTTTGTACCCATGCCATTGGTTCCCATGATGTTTGTGTTCATGCCTGTTACAAAAAGAAGAAATATTTGAAACAAGATAGCAATAATGTTGCATGTACCATTCATACCCTATACCCACACCCATACCCATCTTGAGTGTCTGCAGGAGATGACTTCCCCTTCACATCCCTCCTCCCGCAGCATTGGCATCAAATCTGACAGCTCCATGGTTGCTCATCACAGTCCCGGGTCCAACAACCGGCCTACCCGTAGATATATTGCCCCTTCAGAATGTTACAGTCTGTGCCCCAAACCGTAGCAAGTGTGCAGCAGGATCATGTCAATGTGAGAGAGGGCCAGGACTTGTGGTATCAACCGCCAGGGATCAATTGCATAATAGGGATCACTGAGTATGCAATGAGGGGTGTCCGCTAGGGCAGGATTGAGCAGATGATCAATTGGCCAATCAGAGAGCATCAGGAATCAAAGGTCCGCTGATTGCACTAGTGGAAAGCATCCGTATCTGGGAGCTTGAGCTCGGAGACCAGCGGATCAAACAATACTCACTCCGGGTTTCTATACTGTCAAGCACTTTACAGCCAAAAACTGCTTTTGCTGATGAGTGCCTTTGTGTGGTGGGTCTGCTACCTTCTGGCATAAATGTACTGTATATGGTGTTTATATAATACATTTTGATTTGCCCTATCATGGTGCCCTAAGCTGGTCAAAAAGCCTAAAAGGTCCTGCTCTGGACTTGGGCGGATGGCTCTTTGGGCTTTTTGGGCTCAAAAAGCCTGCCACAGGTTTGCAGATGCATAGTTAGCCTTGTGAGCCTTGTGAGCCTTGGTGTTAAAGGTCGTGTTGCAATGTGCCAAAGAGAAGTTAGATTCAATAGAATCAAATCTAGAATAAATGCTAACCCTTAACAGTCCCCCTGACAGGAGAGAGGGCTGGAATCTATTCTTGAATTATAGTTGAACCTCCCAGAGGCCTAGTGCGTCCAATAGTAATATGAGTTTGTGTAATCAGGATATAAAATGTGGATATATGCGCAGTAGTAAGCTTAAGTCACGCAGTGTTGCGTAAGAGCTCCTAATAAGGAATGCCCCTTAGTTAGACCAGCACCGGTGGCTATACACAAATCCAGGACCGCACGGTCGCTAGAGAACTATTACCTTGTTTAGGTTAGGGCTGAGCTACAGTCTATGGGGTGATCAACTGAACAGATAATGCTAGATTACCATCTTATCAGCTGAAGTCAGATGAAGGAGATTGCTTATGGAGCGCTAAGCACTGTATCACTCAGATAGAAATATGTATAAGTTGAAGGATGCATTAAAGGGCTCTCGCCAAAGGTTCTTATATACCCTGGCAAGGCAGTACTATCTACATGTGACAAAGACAAACAAAGTGTGCTCACTGAGTATCAACATAACCCAGACGTGTGTCATAGCAGTCCTGACACGCGTTAGAGGGTATTTCCTATTTTGACCCTAGGCCAAACACTTCCCGCTCTTACAGGTTTCATGGTTCCCAGATCCCAACCGTTGCTTGACTCTTAGCTAGGGCTCCACCGGTTTTGGTTTATTCAAATCAAACCGGCGGTTTGCGTCACGGTTTCCGGATTGGTTAGCCGAACCGGCGTTAGTCAGCAACCGGCGAATCAAACTGAGAATAACCGAGAATATTTGGCGGTTGATGTATCAGCAAAAGTCAGTGAGTGCGCGTCCCCAACACCTAAGGTATAAAAGCAGCCACACCGTCAGTACAACGCTTGAAAACTAACTCTCCAACCTCAAAATGTTGCCCCGCCCCATATCCCCTTCCTCTGACAACGAGTCTCGCCTAAAATGACGTCATCTTGATGACAATAATTCTACTCCTATCTCGTCAATAGCCATTCAACCCTCCAATTCGGAACAACCCCTACCTCACCAACAAGCTTTACGCGGTTGCGCCACAGACTCCAATGCCGCCGATCACATTTTATTCTCAAAACATCGAGCCCTTGTATTTAATTTTGTTGATGTATACAATATTGTTCAAGATGAGCTTGGGAGACTAAAGCTGTGTATGTTGCGCTGCAGGATTTGTTGGCACAAACCAGGATGGAGCTGGGGTCCAGAGGCAAAGGGGCAAGGCTCAACCTCAAACATGCTTACCCACATGCGAAGCAGGCATACCACAATCTGGAATGCTGCATTGCAGGCCGATGCTGTTGCTTTGGGGCAGACTCAGGTTGTTCCCACCAGTGAAGCGACCTCAAATGCAACAAATTCTTCGCCAGTACCTTCTGGACCGGTGCGCCTATCTTATATCATAGCATATATGTGTGTTTACTAACTGTATGCTACTCTCCAGCCGTTCAACATTGATGAATTCTATCGGCGTGTGAGCCGATGGATTGTCACCGGCAGTCAGCCCTTCAGTGAGGTTGAGAACCAGGAGTTTCAAGAACTCTTGACATACCTCAAACCCGCACTTTTTTTTTTTTTTTAATTCAATTTATTTAACGTCGCTAGAAGGAAGCTCCTTATGGTATGACTCCGCCCCGCACTCCACCGCAACCCCATTCCATGTGTCTAATGCGTCCCCGGTGGTCCATTTGTACGTGTTTGCGGCTCACGTGGTCATATTTGGATGGCGCCACACCAGAGGCGCGTGTGGGTCCCGGATGCTGTGCAGTGCCAGTGCCAGCACAGCCCAGTCACTTGAAAACCCTGTTCCCCCAGCTGGGTTCGAACCGGCGCACCATGCACCACGATTGGGTAAGCGACCGAGCTTGCGCTCGCAACCACTGAGCCACCCAGGCCCAACCCGCACTTGATGGGCATCTCCTCCAAGCAGAGGCAATCCGGGACCGTATATTCCGCCACGCTGGAGCGCTTTGCAAGTCTACAAAGCAGTATTTCTCATCTTTAGCAGGTCTGATGGCAATCTCATGCAATGGGTGGACCTCTTCCAACCGAATCGCTTTTCTCGCAATCACCGGGAGCTGGATTACTCACGATTGGCGTCTGGAGGAGACCCTGCTTGACTTTGTGGAGCTTCATGGCGCGCATGACGGACAAAATATGGCAAGCGCTGTTGCCTCAGTCCTGAGCGAGCTTGGTATTGGCGAGAAGGTGCTTGCCCTTGTTAGCAATAATGCAGGCACCAACGGGACTCTTATTCGCCACCTATTGGCTTTGCTCGAGAAATTGGCCCCTGGAACACGCTGGGATTGAGACAAGGCACAGATACGTTGCTTGTCTCATATCATCCATCTTGCCATGATGTGTTTGCTACGTGGTCTCAAAGCTGTTCCACCATCAACTAACCTCCACGACTTCAATCCTAACAATGAAACCCTGACATCTGAGGAGGCAGAGGCGATCGTGGCAGACAATAACATGGAGGCTGACGAGGCTGACAACAGCTTCTGGGCAGATTCAGCTGTCGATCTTTTGTCAGCTGTAGAGAAGGTATGTGCCAGTTTGAGCTCTTTACTGTGTCGCATATACTCACTCTACATCTAATGTGATTTCAGATTCGAAAAATCGCAAAAATTGTACAATCCTCCCCGCAACGAATGGAGCTATTTTGTGCCACTGCTGAGTGAATCGAGGAGTATAATGAGCAGCAAGCGCTTAGCAAGAATCAAAAATAGCAAAGGAAGATAATCAAGAACCTTGTTTTGGACGTTGTAACTTGCTGGAACTCGGTGTTCTTCATGCTTGAGCGTGCACTTGAGTTCTCTGAGGTGAGTTTACTTACCTATGTGATTATCTTGCATATTTAGTGACCTTCTGCTTGTATTTAGGTGATCGATGCATTGACATCCCATCCTAAAGTCACAATATATCGGAACTACGCACTCACAAAGAGCGACTGGGCCTATATAGCTCAAGTTTGTAACTGACTAAAGGTAAGTGCACACAAATTTATGGGATTTATGCGCATATAGTTCAGTAAAACTGACATATGGATTTGTAGTTCTTCCGAGAAGCTTCTACAATGATGGCTGCAGAGAAATACCCCACTCTCAGCTATTCATTACGAGCTTATTTCCTTCTACTTCGCTTTGTTTCACAGCTTGAAGGAAAGTTTGCAGTTCGGGAATCACCGGTACTTCTGTCCAGAGTTCTTGCATGCAAGGAGAAGTTGCTCAAGTTTTATGATAAATCAACATATGATTCAGAGTACTACTACTTTGCAATGGGTGAGTTATTTGCACTTTTGATGACTGTTGTGCCGTTCCCTAACCACCTTCTGTAGTGCTCGATCCGCGCTTCAAGGACTCACTGTTCCGGTCCAATGAGACACTTATGACTGAGCTGTTCTCTGATAGCTGGATCAATGACTGCGCCCAATCTCTATACGACACCTGCAATGAATTCTATAATGACGCAAACCATACATCAATTTCACAACCCATGAAGGAGCTTAAAATTGAAGATCACGATGACGACGACAACTTTTCCCGTGCATGGGAGGCACAGTTACCGGCTTATGCGTTCGACACACCCTCATCCAGCTCATTATCAACTGAGATTGTGAGCTATCTCAAAGAGGGCTTACAAAAATGGCACCACTTACGTGGTGGCGCCTCAACGCCCATTGATTCCCTCAATTAGCTGCCATGGCCCGAGATTTCTTATGCATCCCAGGTATGTATTATTAGTACTATAAGCGTATAAGCACACTTACATGTTTCATCTAGGTACATCCGTTGCCGTTGAACGGGTTTTTAGTGCCGGTAGAGACTTAATTGGTGTACAACGTGCGTTGTTGTCCGCGGAGACAATCTGCACGCTCATGACGTATCGAGCCGGTATCATGCTTGAGAAGGGTGTTTCTGGAGGGGCCAAATCCCATGAACATTGATTATTCGTTGTTTAACTCATACATATATATTTGTAATAGCATCCGAATACTCACGGATAACCGGCGATTAACGCCGGTTGAATACAGTTTGGATTGGTTGCTGACATAAGAACTGGCGGTTTATGATTCAAACCGACTCAAACCGAAACCGGCGGAGCCCTACTCTTAGCATGTTTCAGTTGTTGGTGTAAGCCATAACCCAACAAAGTCCTATGCTTCTCCTTGTCCGTCTTGCCTACTTTGGTAGCCCTCAAGTCATGTGACTCAGGGATCACCAAACCATTTTCACCGTCAAATCGCCTCCAATTGTTGACACAAATGTCCGTAGTACCTCCCAATATAGTAATGTCTTAGTCATCCCCCAAAGAGGGTGAACAGTGGGTCCTGCAGGAGGGGGTAGTTGGTCTGTGGATAGACCCTATCCCTGGTTTTGCATCTGCTTGACTAAGCTTTTGGTACTGTATAGTGACTCAGGGCCATAGGCTTCAGACCCCTGGTGAATGTTGCCCATCATGTAAGCTAAAGTGGGCAACATCCAAACTCATTTGGTGTGACTAAGGGTTATGTGACAGGGTCTGAATTTCGCTGTTTTTGTCACTAATTCGCTTATTACAGCCGCTATGGTCAAATTTTCGAAATTTTGATACAATAGACATGTATATTACAGGCATGCACATCAATTTATCCTATTTGTTTTTTGCTGCATGATGTCTCCGGCAAGGAATTAAGCCTCAACGTTTGAGGACAGCCTGGGTGGCTGTGTGTTGGTGTGACAGGGATCATGTCACGATAATGGCTTGAGGCTCGACTGACATGCAAAATGAAGTTGTTGAGGCACACAGCCTAATTATCTGTCTATTGCGATGTATCTACAGCACGGCCTTGGGTATGTACAGAACGTGGGATATGTGAAGAGTGTGGGGTATGTATAGTGTTATGACCCAGACAACAGTCACAACGGAACAAGAATATTTGATATAGATTTATAGCATCTTCTCCGGAGTCTTAAATGCTACAAATACAGTCACGTGACCTCAGCGCTTATCTCGGCACTTAGCTCAGTCGCTCCTCAAACTTCTTTCCTTTTCAATGAGGAGCAAGGAGCAAGTTGTCACATGATCTCAGCGCTTATCACGTGATCTTGGCGCTTGTCACATGATCCAAACGACAGACACAAGTCACCCGCTCAGATCACGTGACCTTGGCGCTCACTCGGTGCTTACCTCGGCGCTTACCTTGTCACTCCTCCAACATCTCTCCTTTCTGATGAGGAGCGAGGAGCGAGAGTGGTCATGTGACCCCGCAAAGTTGTCACATGACCCTGGGACTAAGCACGGCTCTTATAAGATTCAGAGCCGCAACAATCTAAGAGCGGGTTATGTAAGGCTGTCCCTGAACACACATGACATCCTTACTCATTGTCCATCCACAGCTACTGGACACACATGACCAACATGGAGTACATGTGACCACTCAATATTGTGGACTGCGGAATGGAATGACTCACACCCTATAGCAGGGTATATAACGAGGCCAAAGCAAGCCTGGAGGTCCCAGCTTGCTTTATACTTGTCAACCACCTCCGAGACCTACACTGTAGACAGTAACTAGACACAAAACACACTTTTGAGACCAAAGACAACGTAGCCACTACTTAAGGAGACCACAGAGAGACACAGTGACCGAGGTCACGACATATAGAACGTGAGCTACAGTGTGAAGTATGGTGTGAGGTATGGTGTGAAGCATGCACAGACTCTGGAGTCGGCACAGAATTAGGCGTGTTTGTAAGGGGAGATACAGGCAATTCAGTGCGTTGTGGGATATCCACTAATCGTAAAACAGCTTCAGTCACAACACGGTGACCCTGGTACTTTTTGTTTGACCAAACAGCTTGTTGGCCATCCAAACCATCTCGGTACACAAGCATAAATCACTGAGATCGGGTGTAAAACCTTAACAAAAGAGTGAGATTTAACAACTGGAACGGGTAAGAAAGAAGCTAACCTGCGTATAGACTCTAATTTCACTGAGGCAAGAGATGAAATAAGGTTTGCACGAAGGTCTACTTCAGTGCTTGACATTGGATAATCCCGGTACACACGCTTTGCAGCCCCTCAGCACTGCTCAATTGGGTTGAGCTCACAATGAAACTTTGGGAGATACAGCAGGATGCACCCGTGGGCTTCAGCAATAAGCTCAAGGACAGTTTTGTGAGCCTGGATGTCAGGCTGGTTGGTCATAACCTGTTGAGCACAGCAATCAGTTGCTCCTGGTCGACACCCTGAGCCTTTCTGTCCCTTTGTGACTGGGCATTTAAGCCTCAGCTTACGAGCGCCTGGGACACCACGCTCCTCCAAGATCTTTGCCAATCCTTTAAATGCGCCACAAAGATCAGTCTTTGGGTAATTGGTAGGGTAATACAGCTCCTGCAGCGATCCATGAGACAATTGGGCAGAGGCAAATTTCACCTTAATCTTCTCCCCTGATGGCCCTTTTGCCTCACCATGGACATGCTGTGAAGGACCAAGAGTCATCCAACCAACCACAGGAGCATCATCAGGGAGTTTCCTATGGGTGGTCGTGTTATCATAGACAAAAAGTGGTGTTTTGTTGGGGTGATTTTCTTTGCATATCTCTATGGCTTGTTCAAGCTGCTCTGCAACATCTTTGTTGCAGAAATATCCATCTCGCTCTTTCCTGGCACGGAAGATTACTTGTGAGCTGGGGTAATTGGTCAGCATAATCTGATCCGCATGGCGTGTAAGTTTACTCAACGTGTCCTTGTCTGTCATGACTTGACACACTTCCTAGAATACATTTCAGATGTCGTGACCTTAGCCACAACCCCCATCTTTTTCTCATGGCTCACTCTTTACTTAAGCCACACTGCCTTGAATGGTACCTTCTAGAAGCTGCCATTCACCTCGCAGTCTTGACTCACCCTTTATGACTCGACACAGCTTTGCACAGTCAACCGCAGCACTTTTTCTTCCTAGTCACTCCTTCACAATTGGTCGACTCGTCGTACTTAACCAATTCGCCTATGTACTGCCTCATCTATCATGTATGACTCACTTATGCACAGACCATGTAGATACAGTATATAAGGCTGGCAGCAAGCCTGGAAACCCCAGCTTGCTTTACCTTGTCGGTACTCATTGAATACAATCTTACCTTTATCATTCTACTTTACATAAGCGCAAGCCACTAGATAGTCGTCTTTACTTTGAGTAGTCAAAGACCTTACCTTAAGAACGGGCCAGCGACTTCGCAATCTTAAGCGCCTCCAAGCAACTTAGTCAATCGACTAGAGTGTGAGACTTGCGAAAAACCCTCGGAGCCACTTAGTCCATCGACTAGAGTAGAAGACTCACCTTCAGTACTTAGCTAACAAGTGCTGTCTAAGTACTTCAGATCGCCACCCCATACAGTCCACCAGGGACATACGAGACACTAAGGGCCATATAGCCACGAGACCACAAGGGTCTAACCTAGTGCCAATCATCAAGCCACCAGTCCAAAGGGACTACCGCCACACATCAGATCTTAAGTAAGGCTATTAAGCGCCTTAATCCGTCACTTTCTGCCCTTAGTACATAGTCCTAGAACAGGTCGTGACATCAGATTTACTATAATTCTTTCAGACACAATTTCCTTTTACGGCTTATCGCTAATCATGTGTCATCATCTTTGTCATCAGGGTCTCTTAGTCATAAGTCACGTGATCGCAGAAACTTCTAGAAGCATTAGTCATACACTATTTCACATCTGATATTAAATACCTGTATGACTTGGTTTGCTTCTCAGTTTGTACTCGTAGATACATGGCTGTGTCCTCCAGTGTATATAACCAAGGGCGAGTTTGAGGTTACAGACCAAGAACTTGACCTCCTTGTCAATTCAAAGTTCTTTCTCACATCCTCTGGTCACTGGGCATCTCGTCCCATACCCTTATCCTTTGCATTGCTATCATTGAGAGAGCTCCTGACATCATCCCTTCATCAGGAAAATGTGGATTTCCAATTAGATGTTGACTGGATAATTATGGCTAAATAACGGGATTTTTCCAATTTGCGCTAATTTGGGCTAATTGAGGCTAATTGGCGATAATTCACCCTTTGCAAGCATTTTGAGCTGCCAGAGCACTGTAGGGGTGCTTACTAAGCCTCTAGGCTCCCATATGTGAAAAAGAAAGCAAAATTGTAAATCATAATCCACGAATAATTGGCCCTAATTGAGGATAATTGAGGATAATTAGAGACCCCCCCTTTCTAATTAGGTCTAATTAGGGCTACAGACCTGGGGGGGGTAGCTAAACCTGCTAACTCAATAATTAAGGCTAATTAGCCATACTTAACCTTAATTTGTGAGCCTGGTTTTTCCTGATGTTTCTGATCCCTTTTCAGCCAACTTCTTCTTTAGAAAGCCATCGTTTGGTGACACATGGTGCGAGACCATCAACAACACCCCCTCACCCTTCTTGTATAGTCCTGCCGCCTCGTCTTCATGCATCCATTGTGTGAACTGTCGGTCGTGTGCTTTATATGTGCATTTGTTGTGAAATTCAACCAGGATTTCCTTCTCGCCCTCTTGGACATCAGGTGGAATCTCAACACCCTGCTCGTCCCAGGACCGCATCCGCCGCTTGTATTCAAACTCTCTTGGCAGAAATTCTGTTTGCTGAAAGTCGACCACATTGCCACGCTCATGGCCATCAGCATACTGTGCTCAACGTTCAGTCCCCCATCTCCACCCAAGAGCCCACATCCACCGCTTGGCTGTGCAAATGCAAACTGGTTCATTGAGTAGCCGCAAAAATTCTTCTCCCTCAGGCAGAGAGAGAAACATGACAATATCTTTGGGGGCAGTGTATTTTCTGACAGCACAAAGATGAGTCTTGAGTACAAATTTTAGATCCTTGTCCTCAATAACCGATTCGTTCCAGGTTCCATAAAGATTTGGCGGGAGCTCTTTTGTTTACCAAAACTTGCGTATGTAGGCTCAGGCGTTGCACGCCGCCCACTCAGTTTGTCCGATTGCAGCGGCAGCGAGTTCGGATGTTGCTGTAAGACCATTTTTGAGTTTGATCTCTAGCTGCAACGATGCCAGCATTAATCGTATTTGCTCAAGCGTCAGCTCGTCAAATGTTGAGTGTTGGGTTTTTCCATGTCCTTTGAACAATTTTTTGACAATTTCATCGAGCTGTTTGATCATTTCATTCTCTTGATCCCTCAAAATCGGTTGATTATCACAGCAAATAGCTTTTGAGCAGAGTGAGTACTCCACTTAGGCAAAACACAACCCAAGCCACTTACCGCAGTCCTTGTTCTCCGCACCTGGCCTGTCAAGCCTTGTCTTAAGTAAAATGAGAAGAATAGTAAAAACCTCTATCAGACAAGAGGTCGAGTTCTTGAGGAGACCTCTCGAACTCGACCCTGCTTATATACATGTAGAAGCCACTATCAAATCTACATGTGCAAATGTATGGTGCAATCGCGAGTCATACAGGAATTGGCAACCACAATTGAAATACAATGACTCAGCGATCCAGAACATTCCATAAGTCATGTGATATAAAATAAACCCAAAAAGGAAACTATCCCAGAAAAGAGTATAGTAAATATGAGAATATTCAAAGTATATGTTTAGAGGCGTGTCAGGTCATGACATGGCCCAGCCATATCAAATGGCGGCGGGTTAACATCCCAGTAATCCCCGATCTGGGCTTCCAGGTCTTCATTGACAACTTCCAGGTCTGGATACTTGAGTGGAAGGTCTTCCAGGTTGATCCCGGGGTTGTCAAGAGTGTTGTCGATTGGGAGAGACAGGTGTATCTCCGCCCAAGAAGTCGACAAGGCAGTCTGTGGGTTGGGGGATGATTCAGAATCAGATGGTTCGTTGCTTTTAGACCGGCTTTCCCATCGTTTTTGCTGTTTTTTTTCAGTAATAAAGCGTATGGCAGACAGGAGAGAGTCTTTTACCAGTCCATCAGCAAGAATTTTTGCTCTCGCAAGACTTTTTGTCAGTTTTTGACCCATGGTGACATCAGGAAAATGTGGATTTGTAATTTAGGTCTGGGGGTCAAATTTAGCCAAATTGAAGGCATTTAAGGAATTTAATGAAATTAATGAAAATTTACCAAATTTGGTAAATTGGGCCCAGATGGCCAAAACACTCCCCAAACATGTTTATGTGTCTGCCAGGGCTCAGGACTGGTCATAGGGAGCACCAGCTGGAAGTTGGGAGAAACTTAAATCTGCTCTAAATTCATGTAAATTTGGTTAAATTAGGTTAAATTTGAAACCCCCCACATAAATTTGCTTAAGTTGACATTAATGAAAGGGGGGGAGTTGTTAAAGTTGTAAATGTGTAAATTAACATAAATTTGACCAAATTTGACCAAATTATTTTTCCAGGTTTTTCCTGATGGAAGAAAGACGCACAAAATGAGTGTTTGACACCCTGAACATCACCGTGATAAACCCGTCACACCAGCACACAGCCACCCAGGCCGTCCTCAATCGTCAAGGCTTAATTCCTTGCCGGAGACATCACACAGCAAAAAACGAATAGGATAGATTGATGCGCATGCCTGTGATATACACTTCTATCGTATCAAAATTTCGAAAATTTGACCATAGCGTGTAGGAGTTGTCCGGTCACCTGACCGGTCCCTGACCTCTCTATACCCCAGTCATGTGACCAGGTTTGCTCTTTAGTCTAGTCCTACCTGTTGTTTTGCCCTCGTGCCCCCCTGTCTTTACCTGGAATATACGGTTTATACGCATTCCTACGCCCGTCTGAGACCCCTCCGAGCCCCATATGACCCTTCTCGGGTGGCCTACGGCCACCCTACCCCTTCCAAGGACCCACAGTCCTTACATAGCGGCTGTAATAAGCAAATTAGTGTCAAAAACAGCAAAATTCAGACCCTGTCACACAACCCTTAGTCACACCCAATGAGTTTGAATGTCACCTACTTTAGCTGTGTCTGTGAAATTGGTGAACATTCATTTAGGTAAAATCACGTGAATTTATCTAAATTTATCAACTTACAGGGTTTACCGGTTGGTCACTTTCATTTACAGAAATTTACTAGATTTATGGATTTATGTTTTCCAAAATCCAGCCAGCTGGGCTTGTCTGCATGAGTGGTGACTGCACTCTCATAGATAAGGTATGAGCCTACTCTATACAAGCATTCTAGGTCATCAGGGAGCTGAAAAACCAGTAGTCAATGGGGGGATTTATGAGTTTATGTCAATTTAGTAAATTTGGATTTTGGTTCTAAATTCATCTTGCAGTTTTTCCTGACGTGAGTGGCTTGACGGCTCTGCTCTTATATCTGGAATTATTGTTTCTTAATGAATTCTGCTCTGTTTGGCTTTGCATAAATTTTTAAACTCTTAGAAATATTTGCTGGTCCTTCTTAAGTTATTTAAGTCTTAGTTAAGACTCAAATTATGTCATCCCATAACACTTGGAATTGACCTTGTGAGCCTCACGAGTGCATTCAAGGCCGTTATCGCATCAGAAGAAGATGTGCACTTTTGTTTAGCTAAAGTTAGCTAAGTTGACATAAAATTACATGTCTTATGGACCTTACCAGATGCACACTTTTGTTTAGCTAAATTTAGCTTGATTTATCCTTGACTTAGCAAATTTAGCAAATTTAGCCTTGTAAAAACCTAGCGCGTGGCTGCCTCCCTGGCACACTTGGTACCTGCAGCTCACTGCATAGGGCACAGGGTTACCATGTAGAAGCAGTCTAAAGTGACCAGAGGCTCAAGAAAAGTGGTTTGAGGGGGGCATTTGGTCAATTTAGCTGAATTTAGTAAATTTAGAATTGGGTGTTGAAGTTGAATGCCAACTTTTCCTGACACAGAACTCATAGCGCCCGTTAGCACACATCCCATGCTCAAGTCCTCACCACAGGGCGACTTCTCAACAAGAAAAACAGGTTTTGCTGACGATGGTGCTTCTGAGCGCTTCATGGTGCTTGGTCCAGTCTTGCGACCATATTGAACGTACATAGTGTTAGGCTGGGAATCTGTGGGCTATGGAGGGCGTGTGGTTCAGGTTCAGGTTTAATCAACTCAATTTTGGGCTCCAGTTCATCAGCAAAAACTGTGCTGGGTAGGAAGTTCTTTGGAGTGATTCCCGCTACCCCACTTTTTTGCAGAGCACCCTGGACCCACCTATGGGTATCTGGACC
>WSTJ01001220.1:0-14263 GCA_019623705.1 Ceratobasidium sp. 428 | reverse complement strand
TTCTCGTTAAATTCGGCTTGCAGGGCAGCTGCCCGCGCGGCCTCCGTGCTTGGAAGCATTCAAGTTCGTAGTTACAGCGTGTCTTATATAGTTGTTTCTAGACAGATAGTAGAGATATAGCCGCCCTTGCTGTCGGGAGTTAGCCTGGGTGGTTGTTGTTAAGACCCAGTTAGGGGTCAATATGATCGCGCATCCAACAAACGATCACGTGTTACGCCCTATTTCCAAATTTGGAGGGCTGAGTTCCCATATGCGCCTCTGCGTCACTCTATGCACTGAAGAAGTCTATTCAAGACTTGGGCTGCTCAAGAATCTCTTGATTAAGCTCTGATTTCCGATAGATTCTTGCCTGTGAGAGGTAACTGGCTTCTATAACAATCAACACGAAGCTGAGAGCAAGCAGACACAAACAATGCCGAGGCCAACATATCAATCTATACCTCCCTCTAGCAACTCTTCCATCACAGTAGCTTCATGGTCCCTCTGTAGTGCTCGAATAATATCTTCTAGAGCATCTCCTTCCAACACAGATGCAAGGTTTTTTATCGATACGCGCACCCGATGATCCGTGACCCGGTCCTGAAATTTTGTCAAACGCAATTCGGGCGAGCTAAGATACACATACGTACCTGAGCAAAGTTGTACGTGCGGACTTTCTCGCTTCTATCAGCGCCCTTCACCAGGTCCCGTCTAACCGCACGACGCTCAGCAACATCCGCCTGCATCTTTCGATCCAAAAGACGAGCACGCAAAATGAGCCATGCCTTGGCACGGTTCTATAGAGGCTCATTCAGTCAAGTCGAATCGATGTAAAAATAACACAAGATATACCTGGTGTTGGCTGCGTGAGTCTTGCATAGACACTGTGATACCAGTTGGCTCATGTGTCAAGCGAACGGCGCTCTCGGTTCGGTTGACATGTTGTCCTCCCGCCCCTCGTGAGCGCATAACGTCAGTACGAACGTCCTTAGGATCAAGAAGATCGTCTGCCTCATTCTCGTTCGCGTCACCTTCTATCACTGGAAGTACCTATCATAAGTGCATAAAGTCACCACGAAAGGGAACCAAAAATGAACTCACAACAACCGCGACGGTGCTAGTATGCACTCTTCCCTGGGTCTCCGTCGCAGGGACTCTCTGCACCCGGTGTACTCCACTTTCCCACCTCAGAGCGTCATATGCACCCGCTCCTCTCACCTCCAATATAGCATCTTTAATCCCTCCCCTTGATCCCTCCAACTCGGTTTTTTCGACCCACTCGCAAGAGAACTTATTCGTAGCAGCGAACCGAGTGTACATCCTCGATAGGTCTCCTAAGAATAACGCAGACTCACTCCCTCCTACTCCAGCTTTTAGCTCAATAATTGCACCATAAGAGGAAGTTGGGGAGGCTCGCAGCAGAAGGGAAGGAAAAGTGTTCGAAGCTAGTGTTCGAAGAGTCTTCAGAAGTTCGGTCTGCTCATCTGTTGCAAGAGCTCTAAGTTCTGGGTCTGAGTCTGAAAGCAAAAGCTCTGACTGAGAGAATGCCTAAACAATAAACTCAGTTGTATAGATATGGATAATTTTGTTTAGCGTACCTCTCGCGCTGACAGCCACTCCTTCCACGTCTTATCCAAGGGTTCAATCTCTTTTAGAAGTCTTGAGCGTTCGATCTGCTCTCTTATATCCATCTCCGGGTTCTCGGACAACTGATAAGACATGAGTCAAGAAATCACAACCAAAAATAATTTCGCTTACCTCTCTTTCCGCCCTCCCCCTCTCCTGAACTTTCCTCTCGACAACGCGTAAAAGCCTACGTGAGTCATATTCAATCTTCTCTAGGGGGCTGAAGATGCTTCTGGTTCTGGGAGGGGCAGTCGACGCAAATCGCGCCAGTCGGACAAGGCGAGGTGGAAGGTTGACCATAGAATTGATGAAATGTTATCTGTCAGCATTAGGCAAGATTAGATCACCAAGTTCGATCACGTGGCGCATTTAATCAGAATCACCAAGTTTGCCGGCGCAGCTTAACGGGAAGAGTGCCCACCTGGACATTATCATGGAATGCAGTGCTTAGAATCTGCTCCGTAGCGCGCACGAGAGTATGATTCGAAATAAGGTTATGCATCTGACTCTTGGCGCTACGATTCTACCACCTTGAATGCATAGAACCGGCAGTGGCAACTTACAGGGTGCTATATGCGCGGGTTTAATTAATTATCAGACTGACCACAGCTCGAGACATATTGGATGTAGTATAGTATAATACAATCGATTAAATGAGTATAAGTCACAGCGAAACTAGGGCTACAGCATTACACGTCCAGCCACCATCAAGCAGTATACAACAAGGCCAGGAATACGCTTAGCTTTGCCCTAGGCCCGTAGTACGGGATCAATGTCCAGACAAGTAGTGCTTGATGTTCCATAAATCCGTCTTCTCTATATTCTGATACCCCCGTCGCCTTGCTCCGTTGAACTTCAATACCACGATGGTTCCCCTCCATGCATCAACTGCTCCGTTGGTAAGCGAGTGCACGCATTGGTTTCGCTTAAGGTCTCCGGATGATTGCATCACACTCGGAGAAACCTCGAAGAAGAAGTGTAGAGGGAAGCGGATGGCTGCCCCACCTGTTCCGCGCGTGCATATCACGTCTACTGGAGAGACATGGCTCCCGAATACTCGGCTCAGATCTGGAGTCCATCGAACCGCCCCAGTTGGACTCAAGGCGCCCGATAGTTCGATGACTGTGTCATAGTAGCTAGGAGAATCGACCGGAAGCACGAACGCCCGTACCCTCTGAATATCGGGGATTCTGATCCAGCCGGTATGTTGGGGAGTGGGTAAAAGCGGCGCCGGATGGAAAGGTACAAGTGACTGCTCGAGCTGAAGCGGCATTTGAGGGTCTTCAATTATTTGAGAAGTAGCCGGGACAGATTGGCCCGCAAATAAGTTGCAAAGCTCACCGTGGGCCTGACGATCGAGGTTCTGGCAATCCGTCGAGCAATACCACACGAAGGAGCAACTAGAACCTCGATGCTTTAGCGAGGTGGTAAGGTACAGTACTACAGAACTTACCTAGAGCAGCGAAAAGCTCCAGGATCGCCACACGCATTGCATAGCTCCGGTAGAGACAGGGAATCGCCGTTAAACGTGCTAGTAGAAGAATTGTTTGAAGACATCTTGGATAAGTGTTGTAAACACACCGCGGGAGTCCTCTTATGCTCTCAGTTGCTTGAGATGTGGCGACTTATTTCATCGCGCACACGGCTTCAGGTCCCGTTCGGGGCTCGGGCTACACTGATTCACCGGCCTCCACCGCCGCTCAACGGACAATGAGTGTAACACTTCCGCGACTCACCTGGCGCGGCGAGGATTGATATCATTCGTTGCTCGTTCGGATTTCTACGGCATCCGGACTATCTTGCGTACAGCCTAATTAGATTCACTTTGCTACTGGTATGAAAACAGCCCTACACGGTGGATCTGAGGTTCACCTATAAGCCATATACAGGCCTAGTTGTTCAAAATGGATACCGCATTATTCACAGGCGTACCTTTGAATGCTCGGCATTCTCCGAGCCCTCGCCCGAGTCTCTTTTTATGTTAAGCGAACGAATTTTAACCTGAGCGCCGTTCCTTGTGTGTTTCGTAGCATCCGCTGAGTCAACAACCGGAGGTGAGCGCCTGTTGAGCCACCTTGAGGAGAAAGAAGGGCATTAATTATGTCGAAACAGAGGACCCCCAAATCGATGTCTGTAGTAGTATCTTCTATAATAATAAAGGCGCTCTAAAGTCTTCATGAAGTAGTGGAAGTAGAACCAGCAAGCAAACCTAGGGATACAAGCGATGACACGAGGTTCATCCGAGTCTCAGACTACCACCTCAGCCCTGAGGTCCGTGTCAGTTACCCATTAAAGAGCTGAGTCTCTCCCAAAGGTCCCGCTTTCACCATAATTCACAAAATAATCCAAAAGAGCCTGATTGTATGTTCGGGCATGCGTCATTGAAAATAGCATAGAGACTAGTCCAGACCAGTGGCTAGTTAAAATACTGCACGCTGTGCATCTGTGAAGAGTGTATTCGAGGCCGCATGAGGCGTAGATACGGGGGAGTTACCACATCCATAGAACATTGCATAAGGTATAGCAAAAAGCAAGGTTGAAGTGTTTGTAAGGGGTTGCATTTCAAATCACGTGGTGGGCATATTCCTGGCGTTGCCTATCAATCTGCCGGGCCGCGGCGATCAAAATGTGAACCTAAATTGGCCGCGGCCAGCTTTACGAGGTTTACGAGTACCGGGCACTCGGGGCATATGGTAAGTGTCTTCCGAGGGTCGTTGTCAGACCACTTGGATCACTCCAAATCTACGTGTCAGACTTGCTTTGCGCCATCTCACCGTCACCCAATGAAAGCCAATAAGATAATACATGTGGGCAAGTAAATGACGCACGAGCTCACCCCCCAACCCGCTTGCCCTTCGCACTGCCAGTGATTGGCTTGAGCCAAGAATGTAACTAGCCCCGATCGGTCTTTTAGTACCGACCAGGGCTGTTTACTCGATATGGTGAGCGGATTGTTGCCTTCCGTCGCTGTATTTTGACTTGCCGTTGCCTGTTGATAGGTCGTACTCCCACTTTAGGAGTGTTTGAACCGAATACGACTGCATTGACGGCGACCCGCCCTTGGCCTCCGATATCATTGTCTCTTTATCCAACATCGTCAAGCAGCCGCATGGCTTGACTAGAACTACTGTTCTAACATACCCCGATGACGGACATAAGAGGTGTTAGACGCCCTCAAGCAGTGCGTCCGGACGACTAGACAATGGTAGCCGATATCCACTTACCTTTCAGCCTGCATCTACTCTGCGCGGCTTATCTGCTGACAAGCGTGACCCGTGCGGGGGTAGGTTCATTGAAGAGTTGACTTCACGGCTGAACGGATTTACAACAACCTGGTAATTTTGAGCCACGCTCGTCAAACTGTCGGGAAGCGATAGTAAAGCTCACCTCATCACGATCGAACAGGGTTTAAGTCTGGGATGTTTTTTAGCTCGCTACTATCAAAAATTCTGAAGGTGCACATCTCTTGTAAAAATCTCAGATAGAGGGGCTCACAACAATCATCATCCTCGGAGCTGTGCCGTTTAGCTTACAGTTCTCATGCTTTCGGAGTCTGAGCTCCCCCTCATCCGTTCCTGAAAATGTAAGATGACTGGCAACTTATGCCTGGCATACACCTAATGTTCACATGATTGATGCTGCTGCTCGATAGGGGTTACTCACGTGATAACTTGATGTATCTATATCATCATTATATGCGCCCGTTCTGAGTATTCTTCTCTCCTAAATATCGTCTCTTGTTCACTATACTCATGTAGTCACGACGCGTTTGAATTCGCGCATCACGCAATCCCATTCAACATTGAAACGTTACCTTTAAGCTATCGGTTATTGTGCCAACCGGCCGGCCTCAATAGCTACATCCTAGCCAATATTGGTGCTAATGGCTATACCATGTCCTAACCTCAGTGTACCTAGGTGGAATTGCGGGAGTCATCGGCGTATAGCCAAAGCTGCTCATGCTCCGAATCTACAGGAGGCGAAGAGGAAGTGTTATACCTGCAGGTCTATTAATATATGCTATGGTCAAGATGGCAGTCACATTAGTAATTTGGAAGATACTACTGGGTACAGTGTGCTCGCTAAACAAAGATCTTGTAGAAGTAGCCAATGACGAATGTAGCAAGATCGGAGAACTTAGTATGCTTCTCCTTCTACCTCCGCGGTGATCCAGACATTTCAGGGCACTTCAAGCCTCAATACCGATATAGCTAGCCGTGAAGATAGGGGATGTACCGCGTGGTCTCCGGCTGTGTGTAGACCGTGTATATGCATCGGTCTGGAGGATTTTTCCCCCGACCATCCTCTCTCAAGGAGGTGCGCAGAGAAGAATGAGCGACCCGAGGTTACCTGGTGTTTTGGAGGGGGACATTCCTCAGTTTACGTTTTTAGTCCTATGGAGAAATCACCCGCAGAAGATCGCTGTAAATAGTTGTGTTTCACGTCTTATCTCGTTAAACTTAGCTTTCTGGAAGAGTGTATACTCAACACCCATGTTTGAAGATTGTGTCCCCAGACCAGAAAAAGGATGATCCCCTCCGAAACACCAGGTAAACTCGGGTCGCACATTTTTTCTGTACGCCCCTTGTCGTCTCTTGCTAATCGTAGCTGTGCGGTCACGAAGTTCTGGACCTCGTCCATCATAGAGTCGCCGATCTCTTGCTAGTCCGAACAAGCTGAAGCGAGTTGGGAAGTTGAGTTTGATTGGCTGCTAGTGCTATACGGCACTGGGCCAGAATTCAATAGCATTTCCATACTACATACGTGTGAGCTGACCCGAATGATATACTTGACGAGGCTCTATGGTATATTAAGGGATTTCGCGACTCGAAAACTAGGCTTCAACTGGTACCTCAACTGGGCCCCAACTCACGTTTGAGTGCCACTACTCCAGCCAATTATACCCTCCTATTTCCTCAGCCGAGCCTGAAACAGCCCCTCTAGCTCATTAGACAGTGCTCCGCATGAATATCGTGCAGACGATGCGCATATAGTATAGGTATTCGAAAGTTTGGGTCCTCGGCGCTTAACTGGTACGCCAACTCTCGGTCCGAGTTGAGCCCCAGTTTTGCGAGTCGTGAAACCCCCTATTAAAGATTTGCCGTTAGGGATTAACACTTTGGCTGAAGTGCCAAACACCTTGATACCTCACGTATTCAGACCGCTTGTTGCCCTTCTACTGTGTCTTCTGTTCCAGTGTTTCTATGCGGTTTGACCTTGTGTTCATGTAGCATGTTAAATATGTAATTTTTTTTAAAGAAAAAAGACCCTTCACGTGACAGCATCGCCACCCAAATAGACTTTGAAATTCGCTTCGATCGACCACGTTGACAAGCGCCGAACCGTGGAGTAAACCTTACGTGGCCGGAGAAAACTCTGGCTCCTTCCACACGCTAGCCGAGCGACGCGTAGACGATATAGATGGTCCATTGCTCTCTGTAAAGGTTAGTTCTTATCCCTTTTCACGAAAAAGTACTGACACCTTGTGCTAGCATACTTAGTCTAATATTAATACGCGGCTCATGTGAGTACACTGCTAACTTGTGCTCGAAATGCAGGACTTATTTTTATTTTTAGGCCCGACATAACTGTCACTTCGCCGGACATTGTCCGTGCGAGCCTTCACAAGAGCATCCCGCTCCTATGGCACGCATACGCCCTCCCATTTCTCTCGCTCTGGCCCGTACTCGCATACGCATACTACGTCCGCTATGACGACTGGATCAAGAGCGAAGAGTGGAGTTTCGTCTTTACCGTCGGTCTGGGAGCATCTCACGCTCTTAGTTTTCTTTCTACACGATGGAGTGCAGGTGTGCGTGCATGGGTCACAACGAAATCGGTATGTGCGAATTGTATACACTACGTGTCACACACGAGGCTAATAAATATATATCTCAGGCATCTTCCTTGGAGGCAGCAGACTGTGTTCGGATTGTTCCTTCTGAGCACCGTGGCCAAGGCGAAATCGTTCCCCTAATCCGCAAACCTTCCCCACAACATCCTTCCCAGACCGAATACGCATTTGTCTACCAGCGCGACACATATATCTATGACCCCACCACAAAAGCGTTTGCTCCCTTGCCGTACCCATGTAACGACCGACCTCTGCTCTCCTCGTTCGAGGGGAAACCTGCCGGTCTTGCTTCGGCAGTCTCTAACGTCAAGAACACCAAGGTCGACGCTGGGACCATCGAGGCTCTGACGGCTCTGTATGGGAAAAACGAGTTCGACATCCCTATCCCGTCGTTCCTAGCTCTTTTCGCCGAGCACACGACCGCGCCGTTTTTCGTATTCCAGATCTTCTGCGTCGCTCTGTGGTGCTTGGATGAATACTGGTACTACAGTTTGTTCACCTTGTTCATGCTCGTCGTTTTCGAGTGTACCGTTGTGTTCCAGGTATGGCCACTTCTTTATTGTCTTCTACTCCCACCACTAACATGGTTTTGATAGCGCGTAAGCACTCTAAAGGAGTTCCGTACCATGTCCATCGAGTCGTATCCCATCTGGTGTCTCCGAGACGGCAAATGGGTCATCATCCAATCCGACACGCTTCTTCCTGGCGACATCATCTCCGTTTCGCGCTCAGCAGCCTCCGCCGAACCTAAGAAGGCCGAGGTCAAGTCTAAGGACAAGAAACCCGAGGAAGAGAAAGACAAGGACAAGGACCACTCGACTCCCGATCGTTCGATTCCAGCCGATGCGCTTATCCTACGCGGAACGTGTATCGTGAACGAGGCTATGTTGTCCGGCGAGTCTACGCCATTGCTCAAGGAGTCCCTTCGGATTTTGAGCAAGGAGGAAGGCGAGAGGTTGGACGTGGACGGGCAGCACAAGGCTTGTGTTTTGTTCGGTGGAACTAAGATCTTGAAGGCTGGTGAGGAAGAGGGAGAGGCAGGTAAGTTATTAGATACTTGTCATTGTTTTTTGTCACTCATTTATCTTCACCTAGTCGCTTCATCTAACATCCCGAACGTTTCCACACCCGACGGCGGCGCCCTCGCGCTCGTTCTTCGCACCGGGTTCGGAACAGCCCAAGGTCAACTCGTGCGCACGATGATCTTCTCCACCGAACGCGTCAGCGCGAACAACTTTGAGAGCTTCCTGTTCATCGGTTTCTTGCTTATCTTCGCTATCGCCGCGAGCTGGTACGTCTGGGTCAAAGGTAAGCTTATTCTCAAAAATCAGTTCGTGGGTGATATGCTGAACAAGCCTGATTAGGTATCGAGCGCGGCTTGAAGAAGTCCAAGCTTTTGCTGGACTGCGTGTTGATCGTGACGAGCGTTGTGCCTCCTGAGCTTCCGATGGAGTTGAGTTTGGCTGTGAACACGTCGTTGGCTGCGCTCTCCAAGTTTGGTATGTGTTTTATTCATTGCAAAGTCTCTATAAAGGCTAATGAATCTTGGAATAGCCATCTTCTGTACCGAGCCATTCAGGATTCCTGGTGCAGGCCGTGTAGATGTCTGCTGTTTCGACAAGACTGGAACGATTACTGCTGTAGACTTGGTTGTCGAGGGCGTTGCTGGCGTCGAGTGCGTATTCGATTTTATTTTGCTCAAGTCGGGATGTGCTAACGTTCTTTGCGATATAGTCCCACCGACCCTCTCAAGCTATTACCTTTGACCGAAGCCTCGCGCGATACTACCTTGTGTCTAGCCGCTGCTCATGCGCTTGTGAAACTGGATGACGGTCAGGTTGTCGGTGATCCTATGGAGCAGACGACTCTCAAGGCTCTGGATTGGGACCTTAGAGGTAGAGATGGTGTTGTGCCCAATAAAGGTTTGTCCCAACACAACTTGCCCTAGCTTCTTAACCTAATTTATGTCTCATTAATTAGGAGGCTCGCCCACCAACTCGATCCACATCCGTCGCCGCTTCCAGTTCAGCTCGGCTCTCAAACGAATGGCTACGATCTCCACTCTTGGTGCCGGCGGCAAGACTCTCATCTCTGTCAAAGGCGCACCTGAAGTTATCAAGGGAATGTTGGGTTCTGTGCCTACTGGGTATGATGATACCTTCAAGTGGTTCACTCGTCGTGGCAGCCGTGTGCTCGCGTTGGCGATGAAGGAGGTTGCGCCTATTGGACTTGACAAGGTACGTGTTTGTTATTATGTTTTCTGTGGGAATTGGGTCTGATAGAGAGAGGTTTAGGTGGCTCATTTGAAGCGCGATGAAGTCGAGCGGGATTTGAAGTTTGTTGGATTTTTGGTGTTCCACTGCCCGCTCAAGCCTGATGCGGTGGCTACTCTTAAGATGTTGGCTGATTCGTCTCATCGCGTGAGTTGTTTGATTCGTGATGTATTGATTGGCTGCTAACTGAGTATGATCCGTAGTGCATTATGATTACTGGAGATAACCCGTTGACTGCCGTACATGTCGCACGTGAGGTTGATATCGTTGATCGCGATGCGTTGATTATGGATGTGAAAGAGGGGGCTACTAATGATAACCGTACGTCTATTGAGTATCATTATATTGATTTTTTGTCTAACACTACGAGTAGAGCTGGTTTGGCGCACTGTTGACGAGTCTAAGGTCATCCCCGTCGACCCATCAGAACCCCTCGACACCTCTCTCTTCAACGACTACGACATCTGCATCACCGGTGCCGCAATGCGTCAGTACGAACGCACACCCGCCTGGCCCGACCTCGTCCAAAACACCTGGGTCTACGCACGTGTCTCTCCTTCGCAAAAGGAACTCATCCTCACCACGCTCAAGTCCCTCGGGTTCGTCACGCTCATGGCTGGAGACGGGACCAACGACGTCGGAGCGCTCAAGCAGGCTCATATTGGCGTTGCTTTGCTCGACGGTACTCCCGAGGACTTGCAGAAGATCGCCGAGCACGCGCGCGTGGAGAGGATTAAAAAGGTGTATGAAAGCCAGTTGAAGATCTCGGCGAGGTTTAATCAGCCTCCGCCCCCGGTCCCTCAGGCGATTGCGCATTTGTATCAGGATGTGGTTGTTGCGCAGCAGAAGGCGGCTGAGGAACTGAAGGATAAGAGGAAGCGGAATCCGATGGAGAAGGTACGTTTTGTCTTTCGATTGAGGCGATGGGGTTGGGTTGCTACAGGCGTTTGTGTAGTTCGACCTTGAGTCTATTACGAGCAAGTTGGCTGAGATGGATGACGACAACGAACCACCAAAGATCAAACTTGGCGACGCGTCCTGTGCTGCGCCCTTCACGTCCAAGCTTTCCAACGTCTCTGCTAGTATGTTTGATAGCTATATCTACTATCTTATACTAATTCTTTTCGTTAGTCGCCGCCATCATCCGCCAAGGCCGATGCACTCTCGTCGCGACTATCCAAATGTACAAGATTCTGGCCCTCAACTGCTTGATCACCGCATACAGCCTGAGCGTCCTCTACCTCGATGGCATCAAGTTTGGTGATTACCAAGTTACGATCAATGGGATGCTCATGTCTGTGTGCTTCTTGTGCATTTCTCGTGCCAAGGTGAGTTACTTGTGGCCACATAGTCCTGTTTAGTGCTAATATCGAACGCATATAGCCTGTCGAGAAGTTGTCTCGGGAACGTCCGTTGGGCAACATCTTCAACCTCTACGTCCTGCTCTCGGTTTTGATCCAGTTCGCGATCCACATCGTGTCGTTGTTATACATTACCTCGCTATCTAATAGCCTGGAACAGTAAGTTTTGAACTGGGTTACGTCCATCAAATACTCATTTGATCCGTAGGCGCGGTGAAATTGACCTTGACGCCAAGTTTGAGCCCAGCTTGTTGAACACGGCGATCTACCTCCTTGGATTGTCTCAACAGGTGTCAACTTTTGCTATCAACTTCCAGGTAAGTTTAACTATTCCTTGGCGTTCTTCCCTCTTAACCGATCGATTATGCAGGGTCGGCCCTTCCGCGAGGGAATCAGAGAGAACCCGGCTTTGTATTACGGTCTGCTTGCTGCCAGTGGCGTCGCCTTTGGAGGAGCAATGGATATCGTTCCCGAGATGAACCGGTGGTTACAAATCGTCGAGATGTCGTTCTCTGTAAGTCTGGCGCTCAGCTGCTTCATGCCGAACAGGACTAATCACCGGTCATGTGTAGTTCCAAGTTCGTTTAACCCTGACGATGGCCATCGATTTCGTTGGCTGCTGGCTAGTCGAAGTTGTGTGCAAGCATCTGTTTGCAGACTTGGAGCCCAAGTTACTTGTTACTAGAGGTCGCGAACGGCGCGAGGCGCGTCGGGCGATTGAAGTGCAGCAGGCCGAGGCTGAAAAGGCTAGACGTGAGATGGAGGAGCTCGAGAAAAAGAGCAAGTAAAACATCAGGATTCGGGGTCTGCACTTTAGATTTGTAGCTTTGTGTAATTCAGATATCCTCCGCTTTTGTCTGAACTTGTCTTGCAGGTGGTTTATGAATTACTCCTATGAGCACGGCCGGCCCTGGAGGCGTGGGACTTCCCTGATAAACACCTTCAAACTCTGCCACCACAGGCGCGTTCTATGGAAAACCACGATCAACCGGCCAGCACTCGGCCAGCTCGCTGTCGATGAAGTGGGGGAACCTTGTTATGGATCTGGATCCAGCTGGCTTGTCAGTGCATTCTCCCAGGGTGATCTTAATATTCGACCGGCGATATGTGGCTCTATCAACCGTAGGCTAACTTAAAAGCTCACCTGACAAGAGTCCAGACAATCTACTGTGCCTGCTTTGGTGTCGCCGCTGGCTTAATGCAGCAATTTCTCAAGCTCTTATCTTATTGCGATAATCAAGTAGACTCGAGTCAGACTGGGAGCCTTGCGGCTTTGTCCTGGATCGGTCTCTGCGGCGCAAACTTAGGCCTGGATCTGCCTTGCGTGCCTCAAACGAAGCTCTTCATGTGCCTTGAACACGATGAGATGGCCTGGATAATATTCTAATTGCTTACATATTGACACTATTGTGCACTGAGGCCGCTCTCCGTCTCGCTATTCAGCGCGTGTCCAGATGATCGTGCTCTCAAATTTTACAAAGTCTTGCGCTATGCGTAGCTTGGATAAAATGCGACCACGCCCTCGGTGCTATTCCTCAGACTCTACGGCAACTCTCCCAAAATCTCTCGAAGCATGATGCACCTCACTCGAATTCAACTCCCTTCCAGGAAGGTGGTGTATCCCTTTACACTAGTGGCTTCACTTTTTTTCTTATGTGAGCACACGGTCACAGCGCTCACCGTTCCGTCTCGCTTATCTCATACAACGACTTTAGGGGGTTTTGCTTATGGACTTCTCGATGTCTCAAGGAAACATTTCCAGGATATCCTCGGTCTAACTAAGCTCGAGTCGACTCTCTTACAAGTAGCTTATTTCGGTCTGGGGTATCTTTGCTTTTCTCCTGTCGCCGGAGAGGTGCTGAAACGAAAAGGCTACAAAGTCACCATTTTAATGGGCCTCGCTAGTAAGTCGGTTGTTTGACACGATCGCGAAGTACTTGAACTAAGTTATCCTAGTTTTCTCGGTTGGAACCATTCTCTTCTGGCCTTGTGCAAAATTTGCTTCGCAGGACAATAAAAAGGCTGTTTTTGCTGGTTTCGGTATGTACCATGGGCAGGCCAGCACCGCATCATTTAACAGGCTATTCTAAAACAGTAATATGTACCGGGATATTTGCTTCTGGTATCGCGTCTCTGGAAATGGCTGCAAGTAGCTACGTTACCTGCCTCCCTGGAGCCAACCCTTCTGGTGCTGCGTTTCGCCTTCAGTTGGGTCAAGCTGTCTGCGGCACAGCTGTCCTAATCGGGCCGTTTATCGCGAGCAAGTGGTTCTTTACCGGCGGACACGCAGACAACCTCTCCAGTGTCCAATGGCTATATTTATCAATGTCACTACTTGGAGTAGCGGCTGCTATCGTATTTGCGATTTCCAACCTACCCGAAACCCCCGAATCGGAACTAGAGGCTGCCGTTCAAGCCGCAGCCCAACTCGCAGGGATAACATCTAAGACTAATGACTCGTTTTTCAAGGTAAGAATGACTTCTAGCGTGTACATTTCGAGATATTGACTCGCCACCCCAGCAACATCGCTTGTTGTTTGGCTGGCTTTGTCAATTCCTCTATGTTGGGAGCCAGGTCAATGCGTATTCCTTTTTCATCAACTACGGCGTCGAGGTTGTTGGATGGTCAAACGCCAAATCCTCCACGTTCTTCTCGTACTCACTTATTGTTTTCCTCTTTGGGCGCTTCGTTGCTCTGGTATTCTTGGTATTCTTCCCAGTCGAGCTCATGGTAGGGCTCTGCGGCGCCTGCTGTACGGTCCTTGTATGCTGCGTCATCTCCCTACGCGGCATGCCCGGGTTCATCTGTCTTATGCTCCTGTTCTTCTTCATGGGCCCCCTCATCCCGGGCAATTTCGCTACGGCTACGAAAGATCTAGGTCGTCACTCGCGCCGGGGCGCGTCCCTTATGATTTCAGCCGTCGCGGGCGGTGCGATATTCCCGCCAATTCAAGGAGCTATTGCCGACATCTATGGCACACGTATCTCCTATGCAATATGCATCCCATCGTTTGTCTACACGGCTACGTATGGACTATCCTTGTGGTACCGAGCCAGCGCACGACCCGCGTCGTTAGACAAGCGGGAAGTTGCGTCTGAGGCTGGGACAGGGGAAGAAAAATCCCTCGGCTCTTGCCCTGTTACCCCGACCGTGGAGAAGGATGTTACGC
>WSTJ01001219.1:0-14265 GCA_019623705.1 Ceratobasidium sp. 428 | reverse complement strand
TCGGGGTGCTAAACCTTATCCCACCTCCATCTCGAAAACAACCTTTTGGCGCTTATCCCAACATCCATCTCTTCATTATCCCTATTTCCTTATCCGGTCAACAGAGTGATTCGTTCGATCCTCGTCCAGCTCAGTCGCATCCCGCGCGGAGAGCATTCGGGCCGAGTGAGGGAGTACGTACAGAATATGAGCGCGGAGCTTATCGAGTTTGCGAGGAGTCAGCAGTTTGAGGTTCGTCCTTTTTTCTTATTTAATTCTTTTGGGTTGATTGGTTGATTGCGTTTGATTAGATTTATAACGGAGTCTCCCCCTCGCCTATAGACCCGGTCCCGCCTCGAGATCTGGGCGACTCGCCGAGACCGGTCTACTCGAACCCTGCAACGTCCCAACAGCACACGACACCTGGACAGGTATACTCCAACCCAAACGCTCGACCGCGATCAGACCGAGGCGGGTCGGACTACACGTCTGACAAAGCATACACCAATCCCAATACCCCCGCGAAATCGAATTCAACACTGGCTGAGAGTCGGAGTTCGACTCTTACCGCCGAACCCGCTAGGACGTACGCGAATAACGGAGGAGGGGGTGGGCCATATGTGAACCCGAACCGGATGGCGGAAGGACCGAGGAGCGAGAATCAGTCGCCTGGACCTGGGTATTCTACGCCTGGGGTGAACGGCTCGACGCCGAATTTAGCAGGAGGAGGGGTGGTGAGGAGGATGGATCCGGTAGATGTGTTGGATGATCCAAGGGGGTTGGAGGATATGGCGAGGCGTGGGTTTGATGAGGTTGATGCGTTTATGCAGGTTTTGAGGCAGGTGTGTAGTATTCAAGGGTTTGAACCCATGGTGTTTGGTATACTTATGGGCGGCGGGATGGTTAGGACGTTGCAACTGGACACCCCGATTCACAGCGGTTCCGCGAGGCTTTGATCTATTTGTACGAAATGACAGGTCATTATCCCGCCGAACGGGATATCACCAACGAGATCTCGAGGATGAGTCGGACGGCGTATGCTCAGGATGCTGTTAGTTTTTCTCAGTGAGTTTTTCTTTGTCATTTAAGGGAAATGGGTGGGGTGTTGATTGTTGTTATGGTTAGTCATGCGTTATGGCTCGGGACCAAGGCTGTTACTGTGCGGTGTTTACGAGCTGCCGAGTCGCCTACTAAAATCCGGAGGGTGCGTCTCTCTTCATCCCACACTATAACATCCGAAACCTGATCCGAAAGTGCAGAGGCTCCGTCGAGACATCGACGTCTGGCGCACACTCTTCCACCCACACATCCACTCCTTCATCAGCGTCGTCCTACCCCGCCACGGCGCATTCGGACTCGTCATGCCGCTCGTCCAGCATGGAACGGTTATTCAACATCTCATGGCGAATCCGGGGGCCGATCGGTCGAGGTTTGTCCTCGAGGCTGCTGAGGGGTTGAGGTATTTGCATGATGATGCGAAGTGTGAGTTCTTTCGTTTTCCAATCGGGCTGGGGATACATGATTGAATGGTTGTGTTTGGGTGTAGTGGTACATGGAGATTTTAGAGGTGTGAATCTACTCGTTGCGGATGATGGACGGGTTCTTGGTATGTTCTCTACAATAACCATTTGGGAGACGGACGTTGATGGATCGTTCTAGTTACTGGATATGGCGTGATGACTGCGATTGAGCGGAACCAGGAGCTTGGGTTCCCGCAGTGGGGGCTTCAGTGGGCGGATGCTCGATGGATGGCGCCTGGTACGTGACCATATCCTCTGCTCTCCAGCCGGGGTGTGTGCTAATACAGAACGAACTTTTCGCAGAGTTGCATCATACCTTGAACCACGTGACCAAGTTCCCTGGAGTTCGAACATTCCAGAGCGATATCTATGCATTTGCGTGTACGGCTCTCGAGGTAAATCTTCCTCTCATGAACCCTTCGTGAGATACTGACCACTGTTTTAGATTTGGTCGGGCCTAGCTCCGTTCGCTGGCCTTTCAGACGCTAGCGTGATCCTCGAGGTCGCGACCAAAGGCCGATACCCACCCCGACCGCCGGTGCTCTTACAGAGCAAACCACGCTCGGATCAAGTCTGGCTCTTGCTCCAGGCGTGTTGGAACGTGAACCCAGCGTCGAGACCGCCGATCCGGGGTGTAGCTGATGGCTTGCGCGGGCTGCTTGCCTAATTCAGCTTTTCCAGGAGGGGGCGCATATTATCTAACAGGGGCCGTTACTTTTTGGACCCAAACACATATGAGGAACCGGACTTACCGGGACTGGGTTAGATGTATTGTGGTATATATCTATGATCTGTATTTTGGGAGATTTCAGTCGCTGTTTCATGTTGTTTGACTTGATCTTAATACGCTGTGCGCATGTATCTTTTGTGTGTAATTTTGGTGGTTGTATGCATTTTATGTTTTATGTGGGTATACCAGTATGTTTTTTGTTTATGGATGGTGTTTTTGGAGTGTGTGTTGGGGTCGAGTTTGGATGTGGTGTATGCGCGAGTTGAGTCAACTCAATTGCCTCGTAGACTACTGCGTAGTTCTCATTATACCAGATCTGTACGCGCCGTTGCAATATCATCTGTCACGAAACTGCATGCGAAGGTGTGAACTCCGGAAGACGTTATTGTGAACGGGCTATAGTTACACGGGAACGTAACTCATTTCAGTCATACGATTATAGGATCCAGACTGGTGAGATAACAAGGCAGAAAATCGATAACGATTGTGGAGCGCCAAAAATCAGTAGTTTTGCGGATAAGTACACCCATATCAGACACAACAGTGAACAGATGACTCACAAGTCCCGGCAAATCAAAAGCTACATCCTATTTAGTTGATTCTCGTTCGGTAGACCTCCTCGGCTGAAAATACTCGTGCCAATGCTCTCCAAGCTTGTTGCGGTCCAGATCCAGTTGTAAAAAGCCACGCCTGGAAATCAAGGCGGTGTTTTGGGGACGTAGAAGGGACCCCCGAAGGTCAGGAGGAACCCAAATGAGTTTGTCTTGATTAAAAACTATCCAGCCATCTTTATTTAGTGTCCAAATCATATACGGACATTCAACCTGGCAGCCGAGGTTGCATGACACGCGTTGTTTAGAAGACTGAGCTTTGTTGGTAACGTGCAAAGGGTGTACGGTTTGAGAGTTCAAGGGATTGTGAGACGCTCCGAGAACACTCGATGCCATGACTGATTGCGGATCCTGGGTGCAAGCAGTTCGATTCGGAGAACTAGAGGTACTATATACGCTGTCTGGCGGATGCGCGGCAGAGGTGATAGAGTCGATGCGGCTCTTCGGCGGCTGTCCTAGTAGCTGACCAGAGTGTGTGTCCCAGATCCGTATGGATTTGTCACCAGAACCAGACGCGATGTATGCGCCATCTGGCGAGTATGCAACAGAGTTGACGAAGTCAGTATGTCCCTCCAACGGCTGTCCGACTGACTGGCCTGTATGCACATCCCAGATACGTACAGTTGTGTCGGAAGAGCCAGATACGATGTACACGCCGTCTGTGGAGTACGCAATAGATGTGACATAACTGGTATGTCCCCGCCACGGCCGCCCTACTGGTTGACCAGTGTGCGCATCCCACATACGTATGGTGCTGTCGTCAGACCCGGATACAATGTATGCGCCATCCGGCGAGTATGCAACAGAGGTGACGGTCGCGGTATGTTTCTTCAACGGCTTCCCAACAGGCTGACCCGTGTACGCATTCCAGATACGCACGGTACGGTCGGCGGAGCTTGACGCGATGTGTGCTCCGTCTGGCGAGTATGCGACAGAGGTGACAGACCCCGCGTGTCCCTCCAACGGCTGTCCTACTGGCTGACAAGTGTATGCATCCCAGATACGTATGGTCCAGTCGTCAGAGCCAGATACAATGAATGCACCATCCGGCGAGTATGCAAAAGATTTGACTGCCGCAGTATGTCCTTTCAACGGCTCTTCGGCTGGAAATCCGCCAGTCTCTGCGTCCCAGATGTGTATGGCGCCGTAAAGATCGCCGGATATGACGTAAGCGCCGTCTAGTGAGTATGCAACAGAGTAGAGCGCCCTATTAAGATAATTGTCCAAATAGGGCTCAGATCGTTGACCAGTCTGTGCGTCCCAAAAGCATATAGCGCGATCACCACTGCAAGACACGACGCATGCGCCATCTGGCGAGTACGCAAGAGCGTTGACAGTGTCCCAATGTCCCTCCAACAACTGTTCTACTGACGGGCCGGCGTGTGCATTCCAGATACGTATGGTTTCGTCCCAGGAGCTGGATAGGATATATGCGCCATCCGGTGAGTACACAACAGAGTGGACGGAGTTGGCATGCCCCTCCAATGGTTCTCCAATAGGCAGACCCGTGTATGCGTTCCAGATCCGTATGGTGCAGTCGTCGGAGCTAGATACTATGCATGTGCCGTCTGGCGAGTACGCGACGGATTGGACGGTGTCCTCATGCCCCTCCAACGGCTGCCCTACCGGCTGACCAGTGTGCGTGTCCCAGATACGTATGGTGTCGTCACTAGAGCCAGAGACAATGTACCTGCCATCTGGCGAGCACGCAACCGCTGTGACGCGTTTGCTATGTCCCTTCAGCAGTTGTCCTACCGGCTGGCAAGTGCGCGCATCCCAAATACATACGGCGTTGTCATGAGAACCTGATACAATGTATGCGCTATTTGGCGAATACATCACAGAGGAGGCAACATCATGATGTCCCTCCAATGGCTGCCCTACTGGCTGACCAGTGTGCGCATCCCAAGTACGTATGGTACCGTCACTGGAGACTGATACGACGTACGCGCCATCTGGCGAGTACGCGACAGAGGTAACGGAGCTAGTATGTCCCTCCAACGGCTGTATAACTAGCTGGCCCGTGTGTGCGTCCCAAATACGTATAGTCCTATCGTCAGAGCCAGATGCGATACATGTGTCGTCTGGCGAGTACGCAACAGAGGCGACGGGGCCTGTATGTCCCTTCAACGGCTGACCTGCTGGCTGACCGGTGCGTGCGTCCCATATACGTACGGTCCCTTCAGAAGAGCTGGATATGATGTATGCGCCATCCGGGGAGTACGCTACACTATGTGCAGTTTCCCCAGGATGCAAGATAGCCAGCAGGGCGGACGTTCTCGCACTCATTGCGGTACTCTGTTCTGTGATTAGGGGTACTCGTTGTGGCCCATAGTGCATTGCAGTTGGACTTTGACCCCGCCAAAACGTCAACATTGACACGTATAGATGGGGAGTACTAAGCCGAGCTGTACTCAGCGAAAACGAAGCCACAAACTCGCACATGTCTTGAAGGAGTCTTCTCGTACCCTCTTCTAGGTACTCTGCGCTCTGTACTAGCTGTGAGTTTCTCAACGACCCTTCTAGATCATTCACGTACCATAGACCACTTTTGCACCCTATAAAGCGCCTCCATGCTCTCTCGGAGGTACCCGCTCAGGTTCACCACCTCCATCCAGAGTAAGAACCGCTCCGACGCAAACTCGCGCAGCATAGTAGCCAGGTCCTTGGATTTTCCCGCCAACATACAGTGGGCTATCCAGTAGCGACAGGCGTACAACAGCTGTCTTGGTATAGCCTTCTTGATCCTAGCGGGCAAGTCTCGCACGTCCGCGTCTAGCACGTACGAAGACTCGAGGTTGCAGATGTTGAACGGCGGATTAGGTGCGTTTATTTGCTCGAAGCAGAGTCTCGCCAACTGGGCGTTGTGTCTGTTCGCATCGCAATGAAACACCTCAGACCGGGTTCTATTGAGCAGATAGTCCGGGAAAGACTCGTGGAGCGTGGTGATGGTGTGGGCCGTGTCCGATTGATGCAGCACCGAGAACAGAGGACGTAGTGCTGCCCGCACCTTTCCAGTTCCGAGTCCTAGCAGCCCGGCCATGACGTCTATCGATAGTGGTTCCTTGGAGCAGATGACGGTATCAAGTACGAGTTTCATCTCATCCCGGTCCTGCCTCGACAGCTTCGAGTTGTTGAACGCTCCCGTGAGTATGGCGGCGTATAGATTGTTGATGTCTTTTTCGCTATCATCAGATGAGTCTTTTGATGCTTTCAGGATCTCTTCAAGTCGACAGTCGGCCCTGGAGAAGTTGTCGCACTCAAGGTACCGAACCACGGTGGAAGCGTAGATGAACAGCACACCCGACCGCTTCACTAGAATGTCGAGGCTGGCTGCTGAAAGGCTCACATGCAACTTAAGCTTCATAGTGAGGTATGCCTTGATATCTTCCTGGACAGTCGGGCGATCAAGTTCATGCAAGCGCAGCTCGGTAGAAACCCCCTCTCCATGTTGACCACGCATGCGATCGAGTATCTTTGCGTCCGGGCGACTTGCTATAAAGAGCTTCATCGGGAGCTCCCACACGTATGAAAGCAAAGCGCTCAGCATTCGGTCCACACCATCGTTGTTTTCGCATTCGTCCAGGGCATCGATCACAACAATAAGGTCAGTCGGGAGAATATTCTTCTCCTGACCGAATGGTTCGAGAATCAGGCTCTTGAACTGGTCAAGCAGTGGCTGGTTATACACGTCCGGGTCCTGTTCCAGCACTCGAGATAGGGCAGACCGGAATGGACGAGAGAAACGAGATAGCTGATACGACATTGTCGGCACAATTCGGTTCACGTCGCGACACGATGGCAGCTGCCGAGAGCAGAAGAAGCTGGCGGCTAGCTTCTTGGAGCGTTCCAGCCGTTCGCAGAAGCTATATGCGATCGTGGTCTTGCCAGTACCAGCCATGCCGTTTAGCCAGTAGATCTTTTGGCTCCTGTCGTTGCATGCCCATTCATATATATCTTCTAGGAGATCGACACGAGTGTTCTGAGTACATTGACCTCGAAGGTCGGATGATTCCGCAGAGTTGTATTTTGCAGCTGGAGAATGAGGCAGGGATTTAACCCGGGCTTCCTATTAGCGTCATAAGATACTCAGTGTAGTTCTCTGACATTCAGATTCCAACGCACCGTTGCTTGTTCGTCGGCAATTCGCAAGGTCTTGAACCCCACGTTGCTCTATGCGTGGATGAACGCCATGTAAACGACAAAGAGTTCAAAACACTTACCGTTACCCGCTGAAGCAAGGTTTGGATCCGGCGATAGTGTTCGAGTATCCTGTCTACGTCCGTCTGATGCGTTCCTGTCCGAGTTTCCGATAGTTTCCGCCGAACAATCTCCATTTCTCGTTCAATGCCTCTATCTCATATGATTAGCGCAATTATTCGGCAATTATAGCAAGGCTCACTTTGCGAAGTTGACGATAGTTGGCGCCATTATCGGTGGGGTCGACGCGTCGAAAAACTCGGCGAGATCGTGGAACAGCCCGTTGAGGTCGCTTCTGAGAATCTCATAGTCCGTGCGGTTCTGGGCTGCAGTCTGGTCGAACCTTCGGTCAACATGAAACACGTCCAACTCGACTAACTCATGCCTACCTCGAAGGCCTCAATACCGGCTACGATACCTTCGACGGCTTGTTTGAGTGGGCCAAAACTGTTAAATCCTTTGCCCAGTATGCTAGCTAGAGCCTTGAGTTCAGTCCAGCGTTCGATCTTGGTACTTTGTTGGACGGCCGGTGGTACTGGTAAAACTGACGCCGGCGGCGGGTTCCATGCATTGTCGTATGGCCGAACGTTTGGCGGTGGCTGCGCAGCAGACGGTATATGCGGAGGTTCCGAATGCTCTGGCATATGCTGCGGGTCGATTCCAGGCATAAGTGAAGTATTTACTTGTTGAGCCGATTGGGTTGAAGGTCCAGGATTGCCGGACGAACTAGAGGATAGTTCGATTCGTTTGAGACCTCGTTCAAGGTCTTGCTTAAGGCTCCGCTTGTTTTTATCGGTCATTTTTCCAGGTATCAAAAATATTAACGCGAAAGGATGGCAAGACACAACAGATTCAACGTGGTTGATGGAGTTGAAGATAGCGCCAGGCGAGTACGAGGTCACGTGAAACTATCGGCTTCTCAATTAAACTAAACATCACCGCCACCCATACTTCCACTTCTGCTCGACACACTCTTTCCAAGCCGAGCCCGCATCAAGACTATCCGCGAAACAGCGAACTTAGAATTGTCCCGCCTCCCACCGGGCGCCATGGCCAATGCAGTTAACAAAGCACAGGAACGCGATTCGATCGGTCATATAGAATACCCAACTCGTCGCTCCATTTCTGTCTGGACCATCATACCTAGCTGTGGGCTTACTCTAGCCATGAACTCCACCTTGTGACATCGCGATTCTCTCGGCCCAGCGGTAGGTCATTCACTCATACCTAAGTCTTTCTGAGAACCGCAGTCTCTAAATATTGCTAATATTACGATGAAGCTGTTCGTCCCGAGTAACGGGTCCGGTCTCATCCCCGAGACTGACATCATTAGCACTTAGGAAACAACCTTGTCATCGAGATTGGGGACCGATCTGCCTTCACCACTATCGTCTTGTTGCTGTTCGCGAATGCTCTGGACACTGGTAACAAGGAACGCTGGTATTCGGCTCCCAGACTGTACATCCCTCGACCGCTTCGCTCCAACCCAGTCTTTTTATAGTCTTTATTCCCGCAGCACCAGAACTCTCGTGGGCTACGGAAATCAGTCTTCCTCTATTCGCCGGCGTTTGCTGGGTGCTTCCTATCCGGCCGTAATCTCGCGACGCAGAACCGGACTCATCCCTATCTGCTGACACTGTACTCATCATAAACTGCGAAAACTTCGGTTCCTTGACTGTTGTTGTTGGCCTATCCATGGTTTTACTCGAACAAACGTTGGCCAATCAGACAACGAGCATTGTGGGTTCACATCGTTAGTGCTGTCATACTATTGAGTACATGATTCGGTTTTAGAAGTTCCGACCACACGCATTTTGCTGCAGCCGCCCTGTAGGATACTAGAATTCCCAAAATCGCTGTGACGCGGCGGTAGTTAGTTACAAATTATGTGTTTGGTAAGCACACATCAATAATACAGGAAAGATACGCCGAACTAGTAGCTCATATGCGCATCACAAAGTCAGTTAACGTACGAATGAATTAAATCTCACTGTACTGCGATTCAAGTATGGACGGTGAGAAGCCAAAAATATTATTTTGGCTAAGACAACGAGGGTAGCTATCAAAAGGTAAAAATACACAGCGGGAATCGCCTAATCTACGTGAAGGTTTCTATAATGATATATGATCAGTTCCAGTTCCATGCCTTGTTAACGGGGTGCTCCTCTAAGTATACAAGAACCGGAGTACATACCAAAACCTATGAGAGCATATAAACGACAAAGTGCTAGAAGAATGGATTTATAAAACATTTTCTGATAGCTCGTCTAGAGATTCAAGGATGACTCATATACTACTATCTAAACCAGCCTCTAATGGCGCACATAATCCGGCGACTATCGCTTGTTAAACAAGCCATCAAAAACACCTCGTAAACACACTCTTCAAGCACTCTACCGTCCACACACGCTCACAGGTTTTAATACAATTCTTGAAAGCGTAGGACAGGAGGAAGATGAGGGAACGTATATATTAAACTCCGGGAACCGGGGTACATTTAGTATGTATATAGGGAACATGGGTTAGGTGAAGCTAGTGTCAATTGGACCCAAATGTAGGCATAGTAAATAAGTCATAATAAAGAAAGAAGCGGACGATAAGATAATGGTATATAAGGTGTTATGATGAACTAAGACAAAGACCCGATCAGAAGTATGGTGCAAAATCAAGAGCGGAGCGCCATGCCTCAAACATAACGGTTCTGTTGTCCTGAACCTCTTGCATCCCAGGCACATAGCGTGAAAGTACACCCAGGATCTTCCGGGCCTTGGAGGAGTTCCTTTTTATCCGAGACCCATCCATCTCGTAAAATTGGTCCCCGTCCCATATCCATAGCATAAAGTTGTATGGTATCGGCTCCTTGAGGTAGTGCTTGTATTTGGAGCCATAAAAGTCACATTCGAAGAGGTGTAGTGTCCGTAGGCTTGGCCAGGCCGAGGGATATTGCTCGTTGGAATACGGTACCAGCGGGTTGTGCATCGACTCCCAGAAAAGGATGTCGATGTCAAAGTTATACAACAATAGATGTTGCACTCCTGCCAAAGAGGCGAGCAAGGACTGAGGAGGACTCTTGCCGTTTCCCTTGACCATAAGTTTTGTAATATTCGAGCGTTGAAGAAGCTGCGCATAATAGACTGTATCGGCGCTTCGTTTCGGTACGTCGAATCGCATGTACAAAGGAGTAGAACCCGGCTGAAGCATTGGGAGCAGCAATTTCAAGGAACGACGATGGATGCGTTTTAGAAATAATGTTTCTAGATGATCAAGATGTACGAGTCCCATTGCGTCGGATGGAGATGGTGGCTGTAGCCCAAAACCAAATAGCTTAAGAGTGCGCAGACCGGGGCTAGCAGACAAGACGGCGGCAAACTCAGAGGTTGTGGGGAAATAGAGGAAACTTGAGTCGAAACATAGGTCGAGTTCGACCAAGTTGTGATACAAGACGCTAGACCATCCTATATAGTGATTATGTAGAGCGAGATGTCGGACAGGAGCAAAAAACGCGTTCATCTGTTCTATTGATATCGAATACACCAGCAAGAGCTCAAGCCTGAGATCATCTACTTCGGCCGAGCTATAGCGTAGCAGTTTAAGAGTATGGCCAGACCCTGGAGTCCCATGTCGGATCCAATGGAGTAAAATCTCGTGGGGGGAGCAGCCCATTGAGTCATCCGCGTGATACGTAAGCGAACGCAGGCGGGGTGCAACCTCCCTAAGTAAATCCCTCGTCTCTTGGAAAACAGAACGACGATGCCGCTGTCGTGTTCCATCGAGAACGACATCGAGCGGTAGGGTCCCCGTCCATGTCACCTGCGCTTGTGTGTGCCCGAGAGGTTTTTTGCTCCGTCTATCCAGCGACGCAAGGTTTATACGCGTCCAGAGATAACTGTTATTGAGAACCAGCCCCCGCCAGTAGGTATTGACGCAAGCCAGTATTCTCGGAGGTCTGGACGGATTATCCGCCCCACAGAGGTCCTGGCGCGAATGGCAGAGTAAGCCAAAAATCCGAAGCAGGAGTTCCGAAGGAAGCTTATTGATTGGAACTACTGTTGCAGATTTGTTTCGCAAAGCTTTCAAGACCCCATTCGCGGTCATAGCTTGTTTAATATCTAGTTCTAGTCCTGGAAGTTCAGAGTCTAAAGCAGCCAGCGCGTCCTCGAGCATCGACTGGGTTCCGTGTTGCGCTGAAGGACCCGAACATACGGCGTCAAAAGCTGAGCAGGCATCCGAGTACTTTGCAACTGCAGCCTTGAATTGAGCGTGCGCATTCCTCCAGGCCTGGAACGCCTCATAATAGACATTTGACCCGGATTCGGAAGATCTCATTAGACTTGCTAGTTTACAGAGCCTGCGCCGAAGTTGATTTCGTTAAATGAAGTATCCAGATTTTTGTCCTTTACACTACCATCAATAGAGTTTGAATACCCTGACAAGCTTAGCAGCGAAGACCGAGAATTCTAGATGTGGTTGTGATGACGAGAATGGTAATTTAAAAATCGTTTCCATCCCCGTGACAAGAGGCTTAGGTAATCTGGCATTCCTGATTTTACGCCAATATCAGCATACCTATATTCTATGAACAACTCGGGCTTAGAAGGTTGGCAGATGGTCGAGTTTGAGACTCCAAAGCTCTTGGTTCAGGGTGCCAGACGACGATTCACCCTTGACGGCTGCGTTTTTCTGCGACGGCTGCCGCTCTGTAGAACGCGAAACCTTTACGATCACTCCAGTACAGTAGTACAAACACAAAGGATGACTTTAGTAAACTCATTTCAGTATGATGTAAGGATAAATGGAGCTAGTTGCTTGTATGCGCATCACAAAGTCACTTAATCAAAATATAAACATAGCTTATCGTGTTATCAGTAGAGACACTCATGCCGAGCGTAAAGCTCCGTCTGATCATAACACCTTCATTCTTTTCATCCCTAAGCAAATATAGAAGAGAAAGTGACCGATCTGAAGTCTCTTCGGTATATATTTAAGGTGTTACAAGCGCTATGCAATACAGAGTCCACAAGTACTACGGAAAATTACAAATGGGCTTTTAGACGTCAATGTGCGATTCGATTAGGTGCATTCATGGCTTGTATGCGCGCTTTATGAGTAGTTCTATATTAGAGAAGTTTAGATATGCCCAAGTCTAGACCTAGGGGAGCAAGACATACCATATTATGATTAACATCCGCCCCCGCCCCCGCCTCCGTCACCCCCGCCTCCACCTCCTCCACCACCTCCGCCATCACATCCACCACCCCCGTGACCTCCATGACCTCCTCCGCCATCGGAGTAGCCATATCCAGCACTCGCGCCACCATCACCGTAATAATGCCCGGAGCTACCTCCACCCCTGTGTCGCCGACGAGCGTAATACTTCTCGTCGTAGGTCTTGCTGGATGTGCAGCCCATGATAACAAGTTAGGGTATGATTATGAAGAGTAAGTTGAGAGTTGTGATGAGGAATCCAAGATCCAAGACCGCACCATTTATATACAATTGAGGGAGGCGTAGCTGTGTAGCGGTGACGTCATACATGGAGCTAGTGAGGGTGGCTAGTATGAGTTCACTGCCTAATCCAGTCTTAAGTCTGATCATCGCCGAAACAGCAGCGGTGCGCTCGTATCCCGGCCGTTTCATGTCAGATGTATCACAGGTTTGACGAATACCTAGGCATATGAACCAGTGCTCATCCTCCAAAGGCGGTGTCGTGGAGCGGGCGATGTTTGGGATCAGGCGCAGCATAAGCGCTGAGTAATCACGTGAGCTAAGGCACCATCATGCTGTCATGCCTTGACTCTCACCATACAATTGAACGTGGCGGACCGTTGTGTTCTCATACGCGCTTTTCCTTTAGGTTCTAGCGTTTGCAGGCGGTGAAGATGGAGAGAATCTTACTAGAATGTTGTCTGCTAGAGATGGGACTCACCCTCGTTGAGTCGATTGATCTACAAGTGCGGATGATATGATAGATAAATTACTGCTAGTGGTGAGTTTGGGTTTATACTGCCTTAGAACTAGAGTATAAAACCCTCTAAGTCTGTGCTTCGAGTAGAAGATGAAAGCAGATGGTGTAAGTGAATATCCATCTGGGATAGAGCTTAGCTAATGATTTGTGCACATAGTCCGTGTCGCGCATTGCAAACTGGAAAGAACTTACAGAACAAGAACGAAATATCTCAAAAAGCTGACGAAGGGTCAAGTGAGAGTTGACGTTGATCCTTCACCTTGTCTATAGACTTCTTGTCTCCTGGACAAGTGACAATAGCTCTACAATGCGTGTGCTCAAAAGGGGTTTTTCTCAGCCCGTTCAATGAGACTAGGTTTATACGCGTCCAGGGGTGTCCGTTAATACTAAGCATCAGTCGGCGTCAATAGGTGTCATAATTTAATCTTTCGTTCACGAATATGACGAGAACAGGTATTTTCAAGATTTTCAAGGCAAAGAATCTCTTCAACAATTATGATTCAACAACTTTATAGTCCGCAGATACAGACGTTACAAAGCAGGCATTCAGACATAAACAGGCGATTCCACTAGACATATTTATAGGGTGTATACGTGTAATATAATTGCTCCTATCAACGGCAAGCTCAGATCTATCAAAACCTGAACCCGAAGTAGCTAGACATACCGTATTATGATTAATCTCCGCCCCCGCCCCCGCCCCCGCCCCCGCCACCATCGCACCCACCTCCACCTCCGCTGTCACATCCACCACCTCCGCCATCAGAGTAGCCATACCCAGCGCTAGCACCACCATCACCAGAGTGATACGCAGAGCCGCCTCTACCCCTGTCTCGCCGACGAGCGTACTGCTTCTCGTCGTAGGTCTTGCTTGAAGTGCAGCCCATAACAGCGAGTTAGGATTATATGAGTATGAAGTGTGAGTTGTGAGTTGTAGTGAGGAGATTTAGGTCTAAGACTACATGGCTTATATACGCTCAAGGGCGTCGTAGCTGTGTGCCAGTGCTGTGCTAACATTATGTATAGAGCCAGAACTGACAGGTGGGTACCATAGAGTTCACGGTCTGACCAAGTCATACGTTGTATTGTGACCGAAACAACAGCGGCGTACCTGTAAATCAAGTACTTCATGTCTAAGACATCACTGCTTTGACGGGCCTGGACATATGAACTAGCGTTCGTTACATCAGGGGAACCTGTTTTCTCAATTTTGAGACACCAGGTTCATTTTGGCTCTTTCGTGCTCAATTAAAGAGCCCG
>WSTJ01001218.1:0-14267 GCA_019623705.1 Ceratobasidium sp. 428 | reverse complement strand
GTTCTCGTGTATCCTACGGCTGGCCCATCGCCTGGAAACGCTCAGTTCTCTGCCGATTTTAGCCGGTGTTTCCCTCCCTCCGGTTCACCCGGCGGATACCAGTGCTGGAACACCAACATCGTGAACAAACTCGATGTTGTCCCCTGCGCATATGCGACCGATCCGCAATACAAGCCTCAAGTATTCCAGAACGTCTTGACCCTGCTTGGCACACCGCCGACCGCCGCGAACTGGGCAACGAGGATGTTGATATATATGTCCAATAATCTCTATGCACCCATCAAAGCTAGCTTTTTTGACTCTCAGGTTCCATATCCCCCCGCACAGCCCACCCCTTGGAGGCAAGTGGCTCACATGCAACACGTTGATGCCTATACCTGGGAAATCCTAGGCATAGCGCCACCACAGGGTCTCTGTGATGCATCCGAGCAAGACAAGTTGGCCAAATATCCGGTCTTCAGCACAATAACACGCATAGAGCGAGCAATTGAAGGTAGTAATCAGGCCTTGGCGAACGTAGGGATCGATGATCGGATTGAGCTGTAGAAGCGTTTCTTAGTATTCTGTTTCGGTTGAAATACTATGTGAATTGGACGCTGTAACCACCTGAAGGCAACACGTAAATACAAGTCTTAGAGTGATAGATTAACGTGCTTGCTACCACTTTGTGCTTTAATAGCTTTAAACGTCCAACAGTCGTGATGTTAGATATATTGCATAATAGCTGGTATGAACTTTGGCCCCGTCGTTCCTCCGGGTGGTTTGGGGAGGCCCGACGCTACGCGCCGGGCCTGTTCCATTTAACGGCTTAGACCCTGAGTATGACTAATCTTCCCACGGCGTTTCTTCCATTATTAGTAGAATTAGTAGAATGCGTATCAGCTATAGCTTGACGTTCTGCCGAAGCACACGCAATTGTTTACTATATTCTCGCGAGGTGCCCTCTGAACCGTGTCGCCGCTAACCCTGAGGTCATCGGAGCTACAGAGCTTTTTTATAGCCACTAAGGCTCACTTGAGCTGGCTCGCCATAGCGTGAATATGTTCAAGGCCCTCGCTTAGCCTTGTTGGATATAATGCAGGCACGTTGCTGCGTTGGACGTATCCAACCTTGATGTCTCTTATGCCTCTGAGCTATTGTTCGATGCTTATAAGGCACTTTAGGGGGAAAATCAAGTGCGATACAATACCGACCAAAAGCTGGGCATATCATAGCCATGGAGCTTCACGGTCTTTGCCTTCAACCCGATTACACCGCTGCTTTTGATAACTTGAACTGGCTCCAGAACCTGTCTACACCGGTAGGAGGCACAAACATACTACATGTTGAATCATGTACGAGTGCTAATTTAGCATATAGTAGAGTCTTGATTGCCCATGTTGAGATTTGCGCGCCGGCAAGGTCTGAAAGCTTCGAAAATATTTACTATGGAATCGAGTAGTCTAATCGCTCCTCACAGGATGCTTTGTCTAGTAGATTTTGATATTGAGGATAATCTCGTGACCATACATATCCCTACGGAGGCGAGGTACCCGGTTTCGGCTGTTGATTCCAACTGCAGACAGGCTTCGGTCGACAGGTTCTGGAGTTGCATTGAGTCACAGCCTCGTGTCTCTCTGCGGAGATGGAGTGCCCGGTATCGGCTGTCTATTCCGATCAGTAACATGCGTGTATTCCGTAGAAACCTAGCGCTCGCTGTCATATATTCCACTCGAAGAAACCTATATAACAGCTAGAGCCAACGGTTCGGTGGGCTACAGTGCTCCGCTCACTATCTCACGCACAAGTATGGATTTGCCACTTTTGCACGATGAGGCGCTGTTACTGACATATTTTTACAATCCAGACTACTGTTTCAAAATATGTCGGCAAACTACAACGTTTTCCAACAAGTTTTCGCACTCTCTTCCGCTTCGAATCTCCTCCGAAATCTCCCGGGGCCTGCTGCTACACTCCAAAAGAAGTTGGCCGCAGCGCTACCAGCAGTCTTGCAGAAAATAGGCTCAGGCTGGGAAGTCGTTTGGGGACCTGTCGTGTGGAAGGCGGGCGATTCAGGCTCTACCGCTCAAGGCAACACCTGGTTCATAGCTAAAAACAATGCGGTACCGTTCGACGACGGCACTACGTGTTGCACTTATGTGGTTGCCGTAGCGGGCACTAGCGGTATCTATGACTGGATCCGAGAGGATGGTAACATCGCCCAAGTTGTTGATTTAAACAAGTGGGTGTCTATTTCAAATGAACCCACTACCATCCCGAACAACAATCTGCTACCTCCGGATAACGCATATATCTCCGCCGGATTTGGCGAAGCTGTATTTCAGCTACTCAACAACTCGCCACCCAACGGCTCACCTGGCTATCCCAACAATCTTCCCCAGTTTTTGCAGAGTCTCCCTGCTCCACCATCTTCGGGACCGGCGCCGAGACTTGTGGTCACGGGGCATAGTCTTGGTGGCGCTCTCTCCCCTACCCTAGCATACAGCCTCCTCACGGCCAAGGCACTTGGTCCGTTCACCCAAGAGGACGTTCTCGTGTATCCTACGGCTGGTCCATCACCCGGAAACGCTCAGTTCTCTACCAATTTCAGCCAGTACTTCCCTCCTTCAGGTTCACTCGGCGGATACCAGTGCTGGAACACCAATATTGTGAACAAGCTCGATATTGTTCCCTGCGCATATGCGACTGATCCACAATACCAGCCTCAAATACTTCAGAATATCCTCACCATGCTCGGTTCACCGCCGCCCTTCGTGGGCCTAATTATAAAGGCGCTGATGTATTCCGCCAAAAAACTCTACGTGCCCATCAAGGCCAGCTTCTTTGACTCCAAGTTTCCATATCCTCCGGCACAGTCTACCCCTTGGAAGACACAGGCACTCAATCAACACATCAAGGCCTACCGTTGGGGGATCTTAGGTATTAGCCCATCGGATCGGCTTTTTGACGCACCCGAGCAAGACGAGTTGGCTCAATATCCGGTGCTTAGCACAATTACACACGTAGAGCGGGCTATTGAGAGTAGCAACAAGGCTTTGGAAGAGGCAGGGATCAATATGCGAACTGACGAGTAGATAGTTTCTTTTTGTGTTAATGTTCCAAGTTAGTTCAAAATGTCGAGACCATGAGCAGTGAACATCAACAGTCGACCACCTAGTCGATGTGTTGGCACAAGCCCTGCAGTGCCCAATTGAAATGCTTATTAGAGTTGTGCCTCGTTTTCAGCGACCTGGAAGGTTCGACTGCTCAATGGTCATCATTAGTTCTCGTCTAGATGATTTCTGCCAAGTGCTTTCTAGTCGCTGAACTCATTTATCGTCCTGAGATAACTAGAACTACCAAGTCAACGAGGCCGTTAGACTCACTCCCCGCGGCGCGAGTACCACTCAGTCCCAAGGTTCAGTCGACCTCGTCGCATGATGATACTATATGCATGTCTCCGACATTATCTCTAACAGCCTATCAGGCTCGCGCGTGATTCTCTCTATAAGCAGCAAAAACGGACGTCCCAGTCGACCGGAAGGCCAGAATCGGCCATGAGCGCCTACCTATGAATAGGATTAGGCCTTATAAATCATACTTATCGGTGATCTTCTTATGTCCTGCCCCAGATAGTGCACGGATCCTTCCGTAGGCGACTGGCATAGCGCGCTCTAATAGGCCTCGACCCAACCCAGCCCTCGAGTTTTGGACTTCACGATATTTTCCCGTGCTGGATAGACGTACATTGTATGGTGTTGTAATTGCCAAACCGTTTGAAAGGTGTAGAGTCACTATTCGCATCATAGGGCACGTAACTGAGTCGCGCTTGGTGGGGCACCTGTCTGTGGTCCGGCTCCCAGTGTTTGCCGGCCTTTGTGTCTGGAATAATGCCGGTGTAGTCACGATTCAGGGTCCATCCATAGAATTTACAATACTTTACTAAGTCGTGGCACTCGGAATATGCCGGGCACATTTCAGCTCGGAGCGCAACTCGGGGTTGGCAAGATTCGAATATTTTAGAGCCGTTTAGCTTTCAAGAGCGGGCTCGAATTACTAGGCTGTGCAGAGTATTGCGCGCAGATCTCGACCGTGGCTCTCTATATTAGATATTCAATACTAGAGTACCTGTGAAAGCGCAGGTTTTCTTGGCGTATACTTTTGTGGCGCGGGATCAATATCAAATTGACCAGGCACCGTCGTGCTTGATCTTATCTCCTACCACATTCATACTAGCCCGCCGGCTACCCCCTCTTGCGACTTTGCCGACTAGACTCTGCGAGTCGAGGTTCGAGATTTACATTCAGTAGCATGCCCGAACCAATCCCTTGTGAGGAGCAACCGGAGAGGACACGTTTCAAAGCTCCTGATCGTTCCAACACCACTCCACTACTTCGTCAGGTCTGGGTCAGCTTCTCGAAGGACGTTCTTCTTTAACTTTATCGACGGTTCAGTCTGAGCTTGAGTAAAAAACTGTGAATGCCGCTCCTGTCGAGATCAAGGAACCAACATAAGCATGTGTTTTATGGTTGATTATCTCGTGGTTCTCCTATAAATGAGTTCTAACGAGATTCTCAGCCCAAGGGGTTATGGCGATCTCAGCCTGCAGAGGGTTTTTCCTGAATTGTCCGAAGACTGATGTCCGGTGCGTCTATTTGACTTCGAAACCCCTGGTGACACGCTAAATGATCAGCAGAAGCCCCGAGTCGCGTGGCCTAGGAACTCGGGTGTCGACTCGATCACGAAATTGGCGAACATCTTAACTTGTAGAGCAAATTTCGAATGGCCTTAAGGCTTCGGGTCATTTGGTGCGCCAGTTCGGTTCTTCTTCTCCAACCCCCTCCTTACGATGTCATTCGTTGACCACATCCTCCAATCTGCGTAAAAGCATGTTTCTCCGCCCGCTTTGGTCGCAAAACTCATCTCATTCGTCTGTTCTACAGCCCTCAAGGGTCTAATCCGTATGCCTTTGCGGCGGAGTACGTTGGTAAGTGGAAGATTACCAAGGGTACTCAGGCTTGCCGGCTAACTTGCGTCTTAGCAACTATTGTCCCTCCAAAGCCGTCATGGTATTTCTCCAACATTATCGCAGTCGGGGTGATCGCTGCCATGTCAGTACTAGGGGTGGGGCGGCGTAAAGCTCATAGCTTACCCCAAATATAGTAACCTTCTGTCGACTGTCATCTCGTTTTTCGTAATGTGGAGGCGGTCTCGAGCTGGGACGGGGGTTGGTCTTTGGTTCTTCAAGACACAGTAAGTAGATGCTTGGCGTTGCTGTGCCGATTACGTCATTACTTATCGCTATTTTCAGGTATGGGCACTCGAGGTTAGCAACCCCAATTTTCAGTACTAGGTAACCACTAATCCATTCCACAGCGGTTTGCCATATATCATGCCCAACGCGTTGACTATGTTTCTATTTTGGAATCTTATTTTTATGTTATTGATGCAGGTGAGCCGAATCAGACCATTCCTCGTAAAAAGTTAACGCTTTCATTTCAGCCTTATATCTGGTTAAACTACTTTGCATATCGTTCACCCAATCTGAATTTGATAAGGTAAGTCAACTCTTTTGGATAAAACAAAACATAATTTGAGATTTTTTTTCTAGCCGAATGTATTTTTGGTACGGTTTCGTTTTTATCTGGGACTCTGTGGGGATGTGGACTAGCGCCTTCGGCACGCTCTACGCAACACTTCTACCTAAGCTTTTCACCGTGACTCCTTCAGCCCCTAACATCTTCAACAACGTACTTCTTCATCCAATTGCCCTCAACATCCTCTGCTTCTTCCCGCCACTCGGTCTCGCAACCACCCAAATTGTCACCTCAGTATACTCATCGGCCGCATGGAGTAACATCGTGCATACCCAGTTCAAGTTGGTTGAAGACCTCGAGGTCCTGGGTTCTCAATGGAGCTCGGGCGGCGCTAGCGGACTTCAAAAATCACTTCGCGACGAGGCGATCGAACTGGGTAACTTGTTCCTTGAACAGAAGGAAATTAGCCAGACTGCGTTTCAAAGAAACGCCGCTCTGTGTAAGTCCAATCTCTCATCATTTCCTTTGGGAAACTGACAGAAAATTTCGAAGGTGCGGGCTGGTATATTATCTGTATCATCCTGTTCACTCCGACCGCTATATGGCTACTTAGTATCATTCGCCACGCAATGAACATGCGAGCTCAACATGGGGCTCCTCACCCTAGACTTCCTATCCGGTCGGCCACGAACTCTCGTTTAACTGCTCCTACGGCAACCACGGCAGATCTCAGCTCGCCAAAGATAGGAAACTTTCCAGTGTTCTCGCCGAAGCGGGCAAGTTTCCATTCCGGAATTATGAAGCCTCCAGTGGTTAGTACCGGATCGACCGACGCCGGGACAGGCAGCACACAACAGAGTATTGGTCTCAGGGAGCTTCGACGAGCTTTTTGTGAGTGTTCTTGAAATCAACCTATTTAGATGAGTATTGATCTCGAGGTTGACTTGAAGATACTGTGAGCCTTCAGTCTATAGCCACGCTCTTTTGTATGATAGCTACCGCTGGATCATGGCTCTGGGTCTGTCTTGACGCCTCGAGAGTGATTGTGACGTATGTAATCCCATGATTTAGCCATGTAAGAGGAGTCAACTAACTTTTTTTGTAGACCAACGCTTCATGCATTCGCTATTTCGTTCAATATATGGGTTTTCGCCATTGTAGGATGCCTTGTGAATCTATTCGTATTGGTACGTAGCTCTTTGGCCAGTGTTTACATCAGGAACCGGTCACCATTCCTGCGTGCATTATAAGCGCTGAAACGTAATTGCATGCGGGCATCAGCATATATAAGCAGTCCGTCAGTACATATCAGCAGCATATAATGCGCGCAGGAATGATGACCGGTTCCTGATGTAGAGTCGGTCGGTACTGATGCGCACCTGGCTACCAGATTCGGACATACCGCACAAACAATAAGGGATCACAGAGCAGCACAGGAAACGTGGTTGTCCCGATGTCCCCCATGCGACCTACATATGCGTCTACGAACGGTGCTTTAGCCGCCGATTTCGATCGAGATAAGAAACCTGTCCTCGTACACGCGTCGACAACAACGCATATAGTCATCGATTCACCTCCGCTTCGGTCAGCAAGTTCTGCAGATGGGCATCATGGCCTCGGTCTTACGTTACCACGAGATACGGATTTGGAAAACTGTAGTTCTTATACTTTAAGTACTATGGATCTTCCAGCCCAGAAGGAGAACGTCACTAGGGAGCCCTCGGCCGGGGGACATGTCTAGATTATAGACAATGTTTTGTGTTGTACAGTAGTATTTTTGATCTGAATTCCATATAATACTTGGGCCTGTGATGAAAAATAAGCACATTTGAAAAAATGGCGTTGTTTATGCGATGACGTGACAATATAGCTTTCCGAATGCCCAATTAATTTATCTCCGCTGGATGTATGCGCTGTGCCCAGCGGCGCAAGATAACATGGTTAGTTGATCTGATTGGGCGTCAGAATCGTATTGTACGATCCACGGCTTCGAAAGGACAGTATAGTATGTCATAGCGCCGGGTGCATGGGTGGTGCTCGATGCGTTCTAGTCAAGGTAAATTTACTAATTTTGTGGAGACACTTGTAGACAAGCGCGCATATATCCATAACCGGTTCCGGTTATCTATCTCCGAAGATGCAGGCGCTCAAGCACTTTGAAGTGTTACGTCCACCTACTATCGATGGTCACGAGATTACCGCCCCCATGAGATTACCAACTTGACTATTCCGCTCGTAACTCATGGATTTTTGCCAAACAAAAGAGTGCAATGTCTTTCTGCACTCGTTTGTGACTATCTGCGAAAGTTTGGTGGAAATTTGCGCAGTTTGAGACCCAGTTGGTAATCTCCTGGGGCTGGTAATCTCGTGACCATCGATAGTACTTAGAATGGTTCTGGTTCCCGCTTACCTCGCAAGTATGGGTTAATACATGGAAGAAAGGTGAGCGATGCGGTCCACGCCGTTTCTCAGTGCTGAATATACCTATATTTATTCGATATGATTTGTAGTACCGGCCGATGCATCAACCCTAAAACAGCTTAATCCATATCCTAGTACTGCTGGCGCTCTCGCTCAATGGGTAAGTCTATATGACGTAGCTTGAAGGCAGCTAGCTCTTTACCACCGAATTCAATGATAGGCAGAAGGATGGGCAGCCGAATGTCTCGTCAACACATGGTCATTCAAGCATCTGCTTTCTCCCAAGCTCCAAACGTATGCCGTGGCTGGCTTGGCTCTCAAGACGATGCCCGACATTCCGGAGCCCTAGCCGCCAATCAAAACGTTGGTCAGCGAAGCCATTCATTTCCGGCGTGGCGTGCGTAAGTAACGTCGTTGGGTGGCTATAGAGACAAGGGCCAATGCTCGCTACCGTCATTGCTAGAAAATATGCGTTGCCTCGATAGCGAGTGGGAGATTCCGATACCAGAGGCAGCAAATGCGCCGGGAAAGCGAGATTATGAGAAGATACAGTGGGCATGGTGTGTTAGAAACTTTAGCCTATCAGCATACATGTTATTGAGCACGCATGCTTATGGGTAGGTGGGATGCGATTAAAGTGTTTTATGAGCGAATCGACGACGTCCCTATGCGCTTAACCCTCGAAATGCGTCTTTCCGGGGGTTCCAACGTCATTATGGCAGCTCAGCGGGATAACGACCTGGGCACGATATCTATTGAAGCGCTAACGACAACAGTGACACCCAATGAGATATGGCAGTCGTATTTGCAACAACTAGTTGACAAATGGATGTCATACAAGGATTCGAAGGGACAGTTCCTCACTTCACGTCCTCACTGGGCCAAGGAGTGGAAAGGATTGAAGGTTTGTGGAAAACCTGTGAAGACATACCTAAAAGAAACCGCATACAAGGAGGCGATCCCGGAGTTTAGGGCCGCACTCGAAACCATAGCCAAGGCGCAGGAAACTACCGTGTCAGACATGAGGCAGATGTTCGGGAACGCTATGATTGAGAGAATGTTTTTTGCGCCTTGATTGAGAGCATCAGGCCTAGTACCTTGAAATTGTGAATATGATGAATGATACTGAAACTGGTAACCGGCAGTAATAACATGCCTTGAACGAAAGTTGCGGAGTGTTACGTAAGCTCCTAGCGGTCTCCTTCACCGGTTGAAAGATAAATCTATTCGGCGATATTCTCCGAATTTGTTGCGTCGGATTTGTCTGTTGAGTTTTGCGGGCTTCAAAAATCGTGATCTCTAGGGGAGATCAGGGATTGTCTCCGAGTCGAATGAAGAAAGACTAAGACAATTTGGTCGAAAGAGTTTTCACCAAGTTTTCCGGAAGTTCGGCAGAGCTGAAAAGCCCCAATCTCCTGTAGAGTATAGAGCGGGAGGAGCCCCTCACGGTCACGTGCCTGCTCGATTTCAGCTCAGGTACTGAGAATCTTAATCGCGCCTCAAACCAAGAGATACAGGAGGGATACTTGACCGCCCCACGTCAAGAGTGTCGCGACCACGCAACCACAATGAACTAGAGAAGGCGGTCGGGGGGAGAAATCCCCTGGAGCCGGACACATATATACAAGCTATATACAGACGGAAACACACGTACTCAACCCCTATCCGGCGGCTCCGCCGCCCAACAGGCAGGAATAGTACACAATTCGCGCGTATCGATTCCCTCGAGGCATTTTTGACAACGAATCAGATCATCAACCGCGCGCACTACCGAGCTCGTCGACCGAATTCACGCTTCGCCAGCGCATCTTAACTGGTCCACGAAATCTAGAATCGGTACAGTCCTGCATGTTACGTACGTGAGAAAGGTGAGAGGAGCGAGATAAGAAAGTGACCAGGAGTGGTTGAAATCGTCCGAAGGTGTACACGAACAAACCCATTTCTCGCCGCTTTTGAGTCCCTCCTAGTGCAAGTCCACCAAGCAGTGTTTTGAAGCGAAAGACCTTCATGTACAGATGCGTGTACATCTCATCCATCACAGAGTAAAGCTCTAACTATCTATATGAACAGGAGCCAGTAGGAGTGTTTGGAATGGGGAAATTAGTACCGAAAGCGGCACCAAAGCTGGGCCTCAACTCATAGGGATATATACTATATGCGCTTCGTTCACGTCAGTATCGCATTGAAAATCCCCTCAGCACGCAGATAATCTGCTTCAGACTCAGCTAGTGTAGTAAGACGTTCAGACTTGGCTCGATCAGTAAAACTGGTTAATTTGGGGCCAAGTTTCGGCGTTATTTTTGGCACAGTTCATTGTACTCATGTAGCATCCTCTACGTGCACTAGCGCAGCTATGCTCTTCACCAGTTCGTACTTATAGCTGATATATCTTCATTGTATCCGTAGCCAGGCAAATCATTCAGTATTTCGTGCCAACAATGGCGGAGTACGAGTATACTCTCTGAACGCTATACTCGCCGAGCAGTTAGTCGCATCCACGGCACGTTCGATGCAAGAGACTTTAAAATTGCCTATTGTATTAGTCTATGACAACGGGCGGATTTAGAGTAGCCATACGAGCATATATTCCATCGCGGTCACGGATATTGACACGTGACCGCGAGTGTACTTATTTGGTGGGGGTCGGCAACCGCCCAGTACACGTAAGCAAGAATTGTCCGAGCAAACTGGCCCTCCAATTGGCAATATAGTGCCACCAAGTGCCCCCGCGTGCGCCGCAAGTTTTAGCGTCCGCAACAGCAGCCGGCACTCCAATAGGGTACTCTTAACTCATCGTAAAGTCATCGGAGGATGACCGACTTCCTTGATTCCGTCTATATGCTGTAGCTCGCAAGTTAGTTTTTTTTTTCTTGGCGTTGAGCAGATAAAAAAATAAAAGATCAAGTAGCCCGTCCACCTGTACTAGACAATGACCTGTATGACAGCCTACATGGCGTTTCCCGAAGCTGATGCGCTCGAGAACAATACATGAGTTTTCGATGTTTCCAGCATGATCGACGCTTACATAAGCGCATGGCCATCGGTCATCGACTCATTCTTGCATTGGAATCCAACATATATGCGTAAGGTACTCGGCTTATCTTCTGATGCAATGGAAACTAGTACCCTCCATGATCGATTTGAAGCCGGGAACCCCAACCTCCCGTTGTCGCCAATAGCACTGGTAGAAATAGGCACCTTAATCGGAGAAGGTTGGGACCGCTCCAAAGTTCTTCACCTAATTCCTCACCTCATTTCAAGTCTACCACGCCCCTCAATGCGATTTATGGTGCTTCTTGGACGTGTGCTCAAGACATGGGAGCGATTTGCGGTTCAGTTCAGCCCAGAAAGCGTGGTTGCTCAAACGACAACCAATCAGCATCGAAGTGCTCAAGTGACACCTACAAACAGGACCAGTGAGGGCATACTGATTCGATGTCGGCAAATGCTGTATCGAGCGTCCACGATGGTAGACAGTTAACACAGTGCACGAGTCGTGTGGCAAAAGAACGATGATTAAGGATAGCCGCAACAAATACTAGTCGAATATGATGCTCTGTGCATGCACTACAAAACAGGATCTCTTGACGCCGACGGAGGCGAACGAGGGAGCTGAGACGAGATTAGCATAGCGTTAGAGGAGGTAGTACGATCTGCGGCTGACCGAAAATGCAAAGCGAAAGCAAGTCTACAAGAATCTGTAATCAAAAAGAAAATTGACAAATTGGCCTTCTGAGTACCAATGCTGACTGCAAAACACTCTGAGCGCTACAATCTGAACACTTGAGACATTAAATTGACAAAGCACGAGGCATAGGCGATTCGCATACACCTGCAAAGAGTACCCTGGTCCAAACGAAAATGTGAAAGCAAGGGCATTACTAGTAGCACTCAGTCAAGGGGGACTATTAAATTGAATGAGTCCGGTTAGAGTTATAACTGTTGATATTACTCTACTGAGTAACATAGACTCCTTGGGAGATGAAGAGAACTGTTTTTATGACGAAGTTGTTTTATTATTATTACTTTTGACATCAGGGTACGGGTATTATATGAGATCAGTGCTACATACTTGGCTCGTACAGTATCAGTCGAGTCTGATTGGATGTTGCGAGCTGCACGCGAAGAACTAGCCTGCGACTAGGTCGACTCATGTTTGTCTGATCACGTGACCCGGACAAACTTTTGCTATGGGTTGCCGACCCCCATTGTTCGAATCCGCTCATCCTCAGCCAAAGCACACAATATACGTGGCAGCCCGCAGAGGCACATGATCCCATCCTACAGCTTTTGATAGGTCCAATCGACTGCGATATGGATGAATGGTGTCATATTCAGGGACGATGGCCAGAATGTAACAACTTAAGTACATTGCAGTTTAGAAGGACTCTGGGGGAATAGACATTCTCGTTACCTCTATTCGTCAGTACTCTTATGTACGCTTCTCCCACATGCTTAGATCTTATGCTGACTTCTATGTGTCTACTCTTGTAGGACGATTATTGTATAATCTATTCAATGGCTTCATGCGTCCGATATGAATGCTCTGCGGTTTCACTGGTAAAGTCACTCCATGTTAATTGAGAATCTACCCACTAAAGTAGGAGAAACGCTTATTTAAGTAACATGCAGCTCGACACACGGCACTTTGCAAGAAGGTAAATTTCACTCTCCCAAACAATTTGTTGCTCAATGTTCTCTCCCGCATCTAGGGGCTTTAGGTGCTGCTTCAAAAGGATATCACTTGGCCGCTCGCTACGGAAACGGTGTTCGCTGAGGTTGAAGCCGGCACATAAACGCAGAAGCATGTCGTACTTACACACATCTTGGTTTGCACTAATGCCATACAAGCGTCCTCTTTGGCGGCTTCTTCGGTGGACGCCTTTCCGGTCAAACAGGAAGGAAGGATTTCACCATTCACTTCGCGAGGTAAGCATACTGCCACAGACAGTACGGTACATGACTTACGTATCGGAGAGCAGTAAAAGTACTCGCGCGTTGCGTCACACAAGGTGACCCAATCTAACTGTATGCCTCGTGTTGCTGCCCAGCGCTGAAAATAACAAAGGTTTGACTCATTCTCTCGGCGTCGGAGCAAAGGGGAGTGAGAGCTCGTAAGCTCTCCTAGATACCGCATCATTGGGCTGGCAGGTTCACTGTTCGAGATAGGCATCAGAAAGAGTAGTTTGGTGGAAAGATATGTTTATGGAGGGAATGGGAATAACTAGCATGCTAGCGCACGTCCCAGTATTTTATAGCTCCCATAGGTTACAGTGCGGAACCGGGAGCCGTGAGCCGTTCCTCCCTTCGGTTGCGCGATTGCTGCATGTCAAGGTGGTGTTGAACCTGGCTTGCTTCGAACCCATTTCCAATAACAATTACGTTGATGTAACAAACAGCATAATCTGGTTCGGGAAAAAAAGTGAACTCTATAGATCTACAATGTCCTTGGCTATATGGCAGAACCTATATATAGATAATGTTGCGCATACATCAACTCCCCCTCGTATAACCCTAACACTAGACCAATGTAGCACATATCAAGACTGGCCAAATTAGGAATAATTATTTTCTAAGTTAGTAGTAGCACTGACTAGACTTTTTCGTATAATGTCTCACTAGGTCAGAAAACCGGTTCCGACTTCCCCTGACATTGTAAACTGTGATCAAACATTTAGACACGATTCTCTTAAGCATAACAGTAATCCAACCCCATACATGCACGTACCCAAAGCGTAAAACAATAGCCTGAGGAATCCATCGCATCGACGGGAACCGGCGTTGTCGGCTCGAATGAGAGTTAAACTCGATAGGCCAAGAGATAAGTAGATTTCGACCCGATTCAAGTCCTTCTGCCAAAAGCAATGGATGCATGCCTTCCCCAGCATAAAGTTTGACTCGAAGCGGCAATTGAACCGCCGGAGGCGATGTAGACTGCCCGAGGTTGAGAGTGCCACTAGGTGATTTCGGAGCCAAGATACGGTGGTCCGGGGGTGAGAACCCCATCGTCGCACACATGGGCCGACGGACTTCCATACACAGCTTTTGTTCTTTGAACGATCGACCACCTGCTTCTTTGATACCCTACACAACGAGATAAACTGGTGCCTGAGCTATTGATCGCGATCCTTATATTCGCGATTGCCCCTTCCCGGAGGTACATCCAAATAGTACAAGCGTCGATGAAAAGCACCTCATGTCTCGTTCAAGTCTTCTCTGCTTCTCTCCCAATGGAGTCAATCGTATTATTAGGTTGGCCTTCTAGTAATCTTTGAATGCATAGTCTAGAAAAGTGCCTCGTGTGGAAGAATCAGAAACAAGTCGTGAGAA
>WSTJ01001217.1:0-14283 GCA_019623705.1 Ceratobasidium sp. 428 | reverse complement strand
GGTACAAGGATAGCTGGTTGTGTCGGTGCGGTTCGGATTGGATTCGCTATGGTCTCGGCGCTCAAACACCTTGGTTCACAGTGGAATTACTTGGGGGTAACTCGCTCCTCTGCCACATTTTGCTAGGAGCACTCGAGTGATAAATATCTGGTTGTAGGTTCGTGAGCGTCCCAAGCTCATCAAAACTGGTCCATACGGCATTGTACGTCACCCGATGTACAGGTAGGTTTCTCCTAGAACAACAGCTTGCTCTTGTTGAAATAGGAGAAAGTTATGCAATGGCGCTGGAAGTTTGTTTTGCGGTATGCTCACTTTCACCGTGCCTCTCTAATATAAATTGAGACCTCTGACGAGCAGAGTATGTTTTGGAACTGGATTCCTCTCGCTGTTCTTGGCGGCGCCATGGTCCCAGCATTTGCTCTCAAGATACCGATGGAGGCAGGTTTTTATCCCACTCAACTAACGTCACTACTCTTACTAAAATTAAGAGGCATAATTTCAGGAAAAAGTCATGTCGGAAAACGACAAAATCGGCAAAGCGTATAAAAGCTACAAAAAGGAAGTACCGTGGCGTGTCATTCCCTATCTATGGTAGCTTCTATACCGTATTGAATATCGCGATTTAGTACTTAGATTGAAGGTTTTCTATTAATAAAAAAACCTTGCAAATCGAGCCTCCAAACAATGTCATTCGTGGATCACGGTATCATAAGCGACCAAGCTTAATTCATGTCCGTAGGTGTACGAATATACAAGGCAACTTTGGACAATCTACTTTGGCCTCGACCTAATCGGGCGAACTGTTTGCATCCCCGAAGCCGGGAGCATTTTATTTGGAGCTGCTTTCAGGCGCCGAACAAGCGCCGATTTTCGGTCTGCGAACAACCCCGACCACCGTCTCAGTTATTTTATCGGTACAATTCAACCTTAAATTCGATACCGCCGTTTTAAACCATCACGAGAGTTGGTGCTGCTCATCCGTCTGCTAAACATAGTCACCATATACTGTGCCGTGCTCTGGAGATACAACGATGTCGGAACCTCGTGACGCCACAAGTAATTCCTCGAGTCGCATGCAAGTAGGCCACCTTCTGGTTCAAGACTCCGTCCGCCCTCTCAAATCGACTCATTGAGTCCTTGTCAGATATAATCCAAGCTTTGGCTGCCCGTGGCTGCCCAGATGTCACTCCTGGGTTGGATCCAGATCGTATTAGCCAGTATCCTCTTTATTCGGGAGGATTTGGAGAGATATACTCCGGTCGCATGCGCGACGGCACGAAAGTCGCAGTCAAACGTGCTAGGTACCACCTCGAAGACGATCAAGAGGGGCATAATATGAGGGTGAGTTCACACTCGATGCTTGCAACCTCAAAACTCAAACGTCGGGTCGAGCGAAGCTAATAGCACGGGAGATACACGCATGGGCAAAATGCCACCACGACAACGTACTCGAGCTACTTGGACTAACCCAGCATCGCGGCAGGCTTGCTGTAGTTGCGCCATGGATGGAGAACGGAAACCTGCGGCAATACCTCGGCAAAAACCCAGATGTAGACCGGCTAGATCTGGTAGGCTCGAGTCTCGACGCTGTTGTTCGAATCTATATCTAACATTCTACGCTAGTGTCTTCAAATCACTCATGGGCTCGCATATCTTCATAGCCACGACATGGTACGCGTTGATCACATTCACCACACTCCAGCTAACGCCACTCAAGGTTCATGGGGATTTGAAGGGCGTAAGCAACAAGCTCTTCACTGTTCAACCACCACCGTCATCGATAACTTCACTAGGCAAACATTCTGATATCCGACACTGGCGTTCCAAAAATTGCGGACTTTGGAAACACCAAGCTAAAGGAGCAAACACTACAGCTCACAACCAGGACAAGCACCCCTTTTTCTCTTCGTTGGGCTGTAAGTGCGTTTATTTTCAATAAAATTTTGTCGCAAAAACTATGAGGTCTTTTTAGGCTCCGGAGATACTAGAGAACTCGCCTTGCAGTATGACTGCTGACATATATGCGCTTGGAATGGTAAGTCAAAGAGTGCCTACTATGTATAAGCACTGACTCTGAAGCAACCTGTTAGACAATCTATGTTTGTGAAAATTTCAAGCACCTTGTGGTTTGGTGGTATAATACCAGTTTTTAGGAGACTGTGACTGGAGATATACCGTACGCCGATAAAACAGATACAGCCGTCTTGGTCGAAGTTCTTGTTCACCGACGGTTCCCTTCTTGGAACACTAGCACTGTTCCAATAGGAAATGACAAGGATCAGCTGTGGCGGCTGATGTCTGGCTGCTGGAACCGCGAAAGTTCACTCCGGCCAACAGCTAGCGAGATAGAGATGCAGGTTGGTTGTGTTGACACGGTATAGAATCCGATATGAACTGAAATATCTCTAGCTGGAATCAATTGCAAAACGGCCGGATACACACATCGAAGGGAGGGCGGCATCGATCGAGTTGAACAACACGTATCAGCCTGAAAATGCACAACCTCAGGTAGAGCTACGAGCTCAAGGTTCAGACGCCAAACCAAACCAAGCTCAGCTCTCCAACCAAAGTCAATTACGGGCGCCTTTTGTTCCCAGTTCCTTGAGCCCAAACACCAACCTCGTTGAGGTTCGCCGTAAACTTGTTATCGTAGGCGACGCAGCGTGCGGCAAGACCTGCCTACTGGTAGTTTGTTCCAAAGGGACGTTTGCAGAGGTGACTTCTCTAGCGATTCTGGTTAACCAAATTCTTTAATCTATATGCTAGATTTATGTCCCAACTATATTCGAGAACTATGTCGTAGATGTAGAAGTTGACGATAAATGTGTCGAGCTCGCCCTATGGGATACGGCTGGCATAGAGGGTCAGTTCAAAAATACGTTGTGCGGGCTTAGCTTACATTTATTTTCCCTTCCCAGACTACGATCGCCTCCGCCCGCTCTCATACCCCGACGCACACGTTGTTCTGATATGCTTTTCCGTCAACTCGCGCGACTCGTTAGCTCACGCCACAGAAAAGGTGCGCTCAGGATCTGCCATTACCAGCGATCACTGCCATTTGCGTTGCGCAGTGGATTCCAGAGGCAAAGAATTTCTGCGCTGGGCTGCCTTTTATCTTGGTTGGGTGTAAAAAGGATCTACGTCACGACCCTGCGACAATTGAGGAGATGCGCCAAGCGGGGCAACACCCTTTTACTTACGCAGAGGTCAGCTATCACTAGCTTACCATTCTAACGATTTTTGTTAAGGGGTTTCTAGGGTATGGAAGTGGCGCAAAAAATCGGCGCACTTCACTATTTCGAGTGCTCGGCCAAGACGGGTGAAGGCGTACGTGAGGTTTTCTACTGCGCGGCGCAGGCGGCGCTAACTTATCGGTATAATTTCTAATTTTTTCTGTTATATTTTGTTCGCTCACAGTAGCTATCAGACCAAGAAAACGCGACAGATGCATCATCTGTTGAGTTACCCCATTCATCACATTGGCTGTATTCGTGCCACTCCTCTTTGCTCTTGGTTAGTGTACCGCTTTCTGCACTTTTGGCATCTTTGGTATTAGGGACTGGCACGTGCATCGTATGAATGCAAATTAGCCGGCTAGAAACTGCTCCGGATTGCCTACGTAGTGATGAGATAAGCAACCGTATGTTTGTAAGCGAACTACGTACTCAACCACAGTCGGCCGATACAATACGTGAACGAAATACATCATATAATAACGTCTGTGGCGCGCGAAAGGTGCCGAATGCAGCCACAAAGGTACAGTTAGATAGGAGTTGAGGTGAAGTGGCGTGCGTCGGGGCTAATGGATCTTGGAATAAGTAACAAACATTACCCGCCCATCGCCGACCAACTCGACTGCTCCGTTTTATATCTTTTAGTGTGGTTTTGTGTTAGAGGGTCCCACACTAACTTTGCGAGGGCTGCATGGATCCCTCATTCTATTATGGGCAATAGGTTAGATCCCAGGGACTGCGCTCGTAGCTCGTGAATAACGCATACAGACTGAAATTTAGTAAGAGAAATCGCAATTAATCCCCTCCGGTCAACAGAGTATAAAAAGCGAAAAATGCATTCAATGTCTACACCTCATTCGCCCTCATGCAGCCTACTGTTCCTAACATCGATGTCAACTTGGCATTCTCCGTTGGCCAGGCTCCTTCTCCTGCACCTCCGACGCGCAAACGGCGACGTCGAGCGGTCCACAGGGCCGGTATTAGTGGTCTGTCCGACCTACAGGCTTGGAAATACTCAGATGAAGATATACAGAGTTAGTGTTCTGCTACGCTTCACCTTTCAGATTTATGTACTAACAGAAATTGTGATTGTAGAAGCGGATATGGCTGGTTTGAAGTCGGCTGTGTACGATCACTTCACCCCGCAGCTCATCCGCCATACACGACCAACGCAGGCAGAAGATGGGGTCGTGCAGGCTCCAGACTACATGGAGTATGTCATGACTTGACACGCTTCCTATAATATAATTTCAATTTACTATCTTTTTTAGAAACACCTTCCTTTTATGGAACAATTGTCTTATGACCAAGCACTTACTTAATCTCTTATATTTCATAATAACCGTTATCTATATCACGTGCTCTAGAATGTTCCAGAAGTCTGACTAATCCTTCTTATTTCACATCTCATATCAAATTAGTTATGACTCGTTCTTTGTACACGTAGATATATGGCTGTGCATCTCTATGTATATAACCAAGGGCAAGTTCGAGGTTACAGACCAAGAACTTGACCTCCTCGTCAATACAGTTCTATCTCATATCCTTTGGTCACTGAGGCATCTCGTCCTCATACCCTTTACTATCACCTATCGCATCATTGGGAACTCTGACATTAGGTCAAGTTCTTCTCCGGGTCGTCGCGGCAGCCCTCCACGCTGTCAAACCACCCTTCGTCGTCGCGTTTTATATCATCTGTCATGACTTGACACGCTCCCATAAATATATTTAAGATTTTACGATATTTTTCTGATATACTTTCCTTTTATGGAACATTTGTCATAAGCTGACTTATCACCTTTGTAATCTTTGTCATCAGGGTTCATTAGTCAGGGTCACGTGGTCATGGAATATTCTAGAAGTCTTAGTCATACACTATTTCACATCTTATATCAAATACTTGTATGACTCGGTTCGCTTCTCGGTTTGTACACGTAGATACATGGCTGTGTTCTCTGGTGTATATAACCAAGGGCAAGTTCGAGGTTACAGACCAAGAACTTGACCTCCTCGTCAATTCTATTCTCCTCTACCTCATTCCTCTAAGTCACTGTCCAACAGGGACATACTTCTGACTTAGTCGTATCTTCATCACCATCACTTAGAGGGGTCTTGACATTAGGTCAAGTTCTTCTCCGGGTCGTCGCGGCAGCCCTCCTCGCTGTCAAACCACCCGTCGTCAACATCTTCCCTCTTATCTACCCATACCTTTGTTGAGAACCTCCTTGAGACAAGCGCTGGTCCAGTGAATCGATAGATCCAGGGTGACCCGTGTAATAATCAAAAGCACGGACCTGCTATCAGTAACTGGGGAGTACCGCCCTCTCGGAGTGTAATCTTCACCTCATCAGGGAGTCATATCCCCCGCTTCAGCGTCCTTAGCCAGTCAAAAACAACCGCTTGCAGAAACCACACCGGACGCTTATTGCTATAAGCCGGCAGTGACTGTCCAACGCTAGTTGCAGAGACAAAGGATTAGCGTCTTAGAGCGGTTAACTATTGATCGAGTAACCTTCGGGTGAACGCACGATAAGTCCTGGCTGAACAGGCATTCAAACCTTGGGAACAGTGTTCCAACTGCTCGTGGTATCATCCCAACAAACGTTGTTGGAAAACATATTCTCGCGCCGAAGTATTTGCGGGCGGACCAGTCGAATCTTCTGTCCGAATTATTAAAATAAAACCCCAAAAAGTCGGTCGCGCTCAACAAGGATTCGTTACACCCCCCGGTCATCCTATCTGCTATATCTGTTCCCGTTTGAACGACGGATCAAACACCCGCAAGTGTCCCTATTGTCCAAAACCTAAAGCCTTCGAAACAGTTGAAATTTGGTTTAACCCAAAGAGTCAACTCTAACCAGTTCGTCATCCAATCTCTACCCACCCTCCGTTACCCATCCTCTTTTGTAGTGTTGCCACCTCTTAACGTTCGCTCTGAGCCTTTGGCCATTGCACCTCAACCTCGATCTAGACCATTACCCGCTCTCAGGTATCCTACACCTGAAACATCCCAACTTGAGCCGGCAATATTGCCACACATTGGTTGGACGATCAAACACAACGGAAATATTGGGTTGTATTTGATTGATATACCAGATACGTTTACCAGCCTCTATAAGAAAAGGGCTTCAAACTTGGCTAGGTTGTTGTGGTATCAGAAGTGGGAACACCTATATACAGAGGAACCACCGGCGTACGAAGAAGTAGAAGTCCCAGCTCCATCCTACTTCAACACTTTAAAAAGGAAAAGAGAAGACGATGGCGGCCCCACCTCCTCCCAACTTTGGAGATATGACAATGGGGGAGCAGATCACCTGGTTATGTAACGCTATGACAAACGTTGGAGAGGGGGAGGGGAGAACCCAGCTGGATTGGTCTGGTAGCAAGGGACAGGGGGACAAGCACCGGACATGACCCGGGTGTATACACGGGAGCACAGCCACCCCACTCCAGGTGCCCCCCCTTTAAAAGGAGAGCCAGTCGCCCTCGACTGGGCAGCCAGCCCACAAAAAGCAAGGCTGAAAGAAGAAAAAGAAAGGAACAAACAGAGAAAAGAAAGAAGAAAAAAGAAGAAAAATTGCCTCTAACTCGTCAACTCGTGCCAACCCCGACAAAAATAAAGCAATGCCATGTGTGGCTCAACCCCCAACGTCAAGTCACTCATTCCATCTGGGTAAAGCACTGACACTAGCTGACCTAAAACACCCGGTACAACATTCCCTGCACTCACGATGTCAACCACAGCATCCCGGAGTACCTGTCTGCTCCGGCACCCCATGGCCTGCCGCCCTCGAGCAATCACATAGGCTAATCGAGGATTAACTCGCCTACCAAATATCTCAAGCTCGCCCGGCTGGATTGCCAGCTGTTCAAACGGTGGAAGACTCGGAGCGCCAGGCAAACAACGTGGTTGGGGTACCACGGGTGTGTTCAAGCCATACGTGGCAGGACCGTTGGCGCTTGGCAGGAGCCCGACGCAGCTGTAGAGCGACTCTCGTAGACCGGGCGGAGTGGCAGGGCGAGTAGGCGGGTCTGGGGGTGCATCAACAGCAAAAACGGGGGCGGGTACGGGCGAGGGCGAGAGGATCAACCGATGGCGCACATACGCACGGCCAATTGCACAAAAGGTCCGGCAGCGCTTTTTTCGTCGTCCGATGCCGGCCCAGGCACTCCCGCCGTTCGTCAAGCACGATAGATCGCGCGGTTGAACTGGGGGCAGTTCTACGCAGTGCATGGCGGTTGCGCTTGGAGGGTCTTCACGGCGTGCTGGCGTGCAGGGCTCGGCCCACGGGTTGGGCTCAGCCCATGGGTTGTGCTCAATGTCCGAGAGCGACGGCTTCGCTGGGAGTGTAAGCTGCGGTCCCCCCTGCTCACCAGTCGCCTTGTTGGTTGAGCGGCGCTCGAGTTCAGCCTTGTCGCGTTTGGCGGCCTCGACAATCAGCTTGAGGCTTCGCCGAACACGCTTGGGCAGCGCCACAAACCAGGCAAGCTGGGCGGAGTCCGCACGACCAGCAGCCACATCTTCCCGCATCGAGCGCTCGAATTCGCGGGCGTCGCGTTGATCGTCGGGGTCGGCGGAAGGCATGGCTGGAACGGCACGACGACAAGACGGGGAGCGGGCGGATCGAGACACAACAGGTGTAGTTGGAGGCTCACGAGCAAGGCGGTTTGGATGGTGTGCGGGCGGCAAAGATTGGTAGCGAAACGAGCAAGGAAAAAATCAGACACGGCCGGGTGTAGGAGTTGGGCGAGTTGGCGGGCGAGCTCGACGGCAGTGACCAAGAGGGCGGAATCGGCCGCAACAAGTGGTCCAGTTGAATGCAGACCTACAAGAGCAGTCGACTGATATGCAGAACACGACAAGAGGTTGAGATTCGGGCGAGGAAAAAATTAAAAATTAAATGCAAGTCAACTAAAGGTAAGCACGAAGAGGCCAAACAAAGCTCAGAGAAGCTCGACGAGGACAAAGCGGTTGAGCGAGTTTAAGCACTCGTTCGATAGCAGTTGTTGGGAGCTTTCGATCGAGCACCTGCGCTAGACGACTGATAGAGAACTCGATAATTAAACAGGGTTATAAAGGATAAAAAAAATTAGGTTTGAGCCGCCGAACGAGAATTGATGGTACGCGCGACACAGGCTGCTAGGCGCAACGCGTTGGGAACCGATCGACGCGCAGGAGCAGGCGGTATCGAACGAGCCTAGTAGGTGGACGTTTGACGCGGTATTTGGATGTTGGATGCGCGTCGAGTGAGACCGGGAAAGGAAATGATGAGACTCGAGGAATATGACGTTATGAAGCAGAAACCAAATCAAAAATCTGTCGTTAAAGCGTCGTTCTACTCGTCTAAGGCGGGGTAATCGTTTGATGCGCGTTGCGGGCGCTGTACGTGGGTGGGACGCGCGAATATCGAGCAAAAAAGCGTGAGGGGGCCACTCGGGTGGCTGTGCACGGCTGGGGACCGTAGGAGTCGCGTAAAACGCGTCGGAAAGCGCCAATAAAGCGCGTAGAAATGGAACTGAAGCGGCAAAGGACACGAAAGGTGTTGAACCACACTCGTCACCAGGTGGAGAGGGGGAGGGGAGAACCCAGCTGGATTGGTCTGGTAGCAAGGGACAGGGGGACAAGCACCGGACATGACCCGGGTGTATACACGGGAGCACAGCCACCCCACTCCAACGTAGTACTAGCTGTAGACGACATCAGAGGAAACCTAGCTGTAGCTTGTACAGAAATCCAAGATCTTGAAACACAAATGACGAACGATCAAACACATTTCGATGAGCAACTAGGATTAGCAGGTGTAGATGTAACAAACACTTTTAATCGTGTGGTGGGCATTGAAGCCCTCGTAAATACGGTTATCACAAATCAGAATCTCCCTGCCCCAATAGGGGGAGGGCAACAACCACAAGGAGGCCAGCAAGGAGGTCAACAAGGGGGACAGCAGCAGCCGCCCCCTCAACCCCCAGCTGGCCCTGTCGGGCAAGTCAAGATGGCTAAACCCGACGAATTTGATGGCTCCAAACGAGAGGAGCTTCGTAAATTTATGACATCCTGTCGTCTCTTCATGGACACTAATATGCCCAACCATGGAGAAGACGCCAAAATTGCATTTATCATCTCGTACCTTTCTGGATCGGCCCGCCAGTGGGTCCAATCATACCTCGAAGTCGATATGCTTGGTAATCAAGTAGTGCTTTGGCTACATGATACTACTCTGTTCTGGCGTGAGATGAACGCCCGTTATGGTCAACTCAATGAAGGAGACGATCACAGGCAGGAACTTAAAAAACTACGACAGAAGGGTACGGTCCAAGACTATCTCACCGAGTTTCAAAGGTTATCAGCATACTTGGGATATAATGACATCACTTTACGCGACATGTTTTATGACCACTTATCTATGGAGGTCAAACATAGCATGCTAGCCCAAAGCTTTGACCCGGCCGGGACCACTACCTTTAACCAAGTCGCCGAGCGAGCCCTGCTCATTGACAAACATATTCAACAGTTCGCTAAAGTTGAAAAACCAAAAAATACCTCCTCCCCTGCGTCTACAACTACGGCTCGTACTACCACCACCACCACCACCCAGGCAACTACTACCAAAGCGCTCTTATCCAAGGGCGACCGCATCTTTACAATTGGGACCGATGGTCGTGCAACTCGCGGCAAAGTTACCAAAATCGCAAAAAACGCTAAAGGTTTCAACGCCCCTTGGGTCAAATGGGATGGCCAGGATGGGGAAGTGAAAATGACTTTTGACTCGCTAAAGAAGGACACTCGGCCAGCACCTAGTACGCCAAGTGACCCCAAAGGCCCTGGGCCAATGGACATAGACAGCGCGGGAAAAGGAAAGAATGTGTTGATATGTAACCGCTGCCAAGGCAAAGGCCATATGGCTAAAGATTGCCCAAGCAGACCAATGTCCGGGTATGAAGCAGCAGTGGAAAAAGTGGAGTCCGAAAGTGAGGAGTCGGAAAAAGAGGACGCCTGAACAGAGCAAGGAGATCTGTTTTGGGCGAAATCTTGAGTAAAGTGGAAGCACACAATAACAATAATATAGAAGACTTGGAATGTATGAGTTTGGGAAATATATCACAACTTTTACTCTACTTCCGCGCGCATCCACTTGAAACTACTCCTGATCAAAAAACCACATACACTATGAAAGGATTCCACGGCTGGGCAATGTTAGACTCTGGTGCCACGTCCACCTTCATTAATCGACGCCTTGTTAATGAATTCAAAATACCCATAAAAAAATTGAAAACACCTAGAAAGCTTCGCGTCGTTGACGGACGCGACATCGCATCTGGGCAAGTCACGGAGTACTGTGTCCTCAACCTTGAAATTTTTGGACATAATGAAGTCCTTAGTGCCTACGTCGTTGACGTCGGCAAACACGACTTAGTGCTGGGTATGTCCTGGCTAAGCGTGCACAACCCCCTCATCAACTTTAAGGACAAAAGTGTGTCCTTCCACTCCGAATTTTGCGCCAAAAACTGTTTGCACACGGCGCACACTATTTTTTCCGGCCATATTCCTGAAATTGAGTTAGCGGCAACCACAGAATTACCCCCAAACTACCAAGACTTCTCTAAGGTCTTTGCGGAAGAAGAAACAAGCCCCCTTCCACCTCATCGACCCTACGATATCCAAATTGATTTAAAACCCGATGCCCGACCAAGACATGGTCCTATCTATAGTGTGGGGGTAAAGGAAGACGAAGAAATGAGATCAACCATCCAACGACAACTTGAGCATGGTTTAATACGTCCTTCCAAGTCACCTATGGCCTCCCCAGAAAAAACAGCAAATTACGGATGTGTATCGACTATAGGCGCTTGAACGACATGACGATTAAGAACGTCTACCCTCTTCCTAGAACCAACGACCTTATCGAGAAATTAAGAGGGGCCAAAATATTCACAAAATTGGACCTCAAATGGGGTTATAACTTAGTTCGGATCAAGGAAGGAGACGAATGGAAAACCGCTTTTAAAACTAAATACGGTCTCTTTGAATATTTAGTCATGCCGTTCGGACTCACCAATGCACCTGCCACATTCCAACATTTTATGAACGATATATTACGCGATATTCTGGATATCTATGTCATAGTCTATTTAGACGACATCTTGATCTTTTCCAAGGACCGTAAGGACCACCCAGGACACGTCAAGGAAGTCTTATCTCGGCTGAAGAAACATAACCTATATTGCAATCTTGAAAAATGTTTCTTTGATGTCACGGAGATTGACTACCTAGGCCTTATTGTCTCACCAGAAGGAGTTCGTGTCGATCAAGAAAAAGTCACCAAAGCGGTAGATTGGAAAACTCCACATAACGTCAAATCCTTGCAGGAGTTCCTAGGCTTTGTCAACTTTTATAGAAAATTTGTACCTAACTATTCGGCCAAGGCCCGCGCGCTATTCAACCTGCTTCGCAAAGATGTAATTTGGAATTGGGACAAGGACGCACAGGAAGCTTACGAGTCCTTAAAACAGGCGCTCAAATCAGCACCCTTGTTAATACAACCGGACCCTGCCAAGCAGTTTTATTTGGAAACAGACGCATCAGACTATGCCACAGGAGGGGTTCTCTCTCAAATTGCTGAAGATGGTAAAATGCACCCCATCGCATTCTTATCTAAATCGTCATCCCCAGCTGAGAGGAATTATGATATTTACAACAAGGAGCTCCTGGCAGTTATAAAATGTTTCAAAGAATGGCAACACTTACTTGAAGGAACAGAGCTACCTATCCAGGTTTTATCAGATCATAAGAATCTAGGCTATTTCCAGACTACCAAAGAACTTCGAGGTCGACTCGCACGTTGGGCAAACTTTCTGGCAGACTTTAACTTTCAAATTTTATATCGTCCAGGCGCTCAAAACAAACGAGCAGACATCTTGTCAAGGAAGGAGGAACACCGTCCTGAAGGGGGGGGTGAAAACTCCGTTTTGCTGCCTCCAGATCTCTTTATTGCAGCAATAACGCCTGACCACGATCTCGATCAACAGGTTAAAGATGGAATATTGGAGGACCCCCGGTTGTCAAAAGTAATCACAGCACTACGAGACAATGAAAAGGTTAAGGACTGGGAATGGGACGACGGATTCCTAAGATTCAAAGGCAAAATCTACGTGCCAAATGACAAAGAACTCAGGAAGCTTATCTTAGAAAGTCGTCACGACAATGTTGCGGCAGGACACCCAGGACAGTTCAGGACTTATGAACTTGTTTCTAGAAAGTACATTTGGTCATCAATGAAGAAGTCGGTCAACGACTATGTTTCCCACTGCGAATCTTGTATCCGGAACAAACACAGTAATCAAGTACCTCCAGGCCTACTAAACCCTATCAAATTACCACTTAGGCCATGGGAGGAAATCACATATGACTTGATCACACAGTTACCGGAATCAGAAGGATTCAATGCTATCCTTACAGTGGTAGACCGATTGTCTAAAATGGTGCACTTCATCCCCACTACCTCGAACGCCACCGCTATCGATGTCGCTAACCTATTCATTACTTATGTTTGGAAATTACATGGCCTTCCAAAGAAAACTATATCGGATAGGGGACCCAACTTTAACTCCAAGTTCCTGCGTCAACTTTACAAACGCCTAGATATTAAACCATCCTTCTCCACAGCCTACCGCCCCCAAACAGACGGACAAGCAGAAAGGGCTAACCAAGTGGTAGAAGGATTTTTAAGGCATTATGTATCGCATAGGCAAGACAATTGGGTCGCACTGCTTCCTATGGCCGAGTTTTCCTACAACAACGGTGTACAATCTTCAACTGGCAAAACCCCGTTCTTTGCATGCTATGGTTTCCACCCCCAATTTACTATAGGGGACACAGACACCAAAGATGTCCTAGCAGCAGATGAACGAGCAGATTGGCTTAAAGACAGCTTTGATGAACTGCGCGCTGCCCTAGACACTTCAAACCAGAAAATTAAGGAATTTTACGATCGCAAACACAGAAGTCCAGTCAAAATCAATGTTGGAGATAAAGTCTTTATAGATAGCCGGGATATTCAAACTGATCGACCATCTCGAAAACTTTCTGCCAAACGTTTAGGACCTTTCCAAGTACTGGAAAAAATTGGGACCCACGCTTTCAAACTTAAACTACCGCATACCATGAAAGTACATCCCGTATTCCATGTATCGAAGGTACTTCTTAAACAGGATGACCCTTACCAACGAGAACCAGTACCACTCCCTCCGGTTATCACACCTGAAGGTGAAGAGGAGTTTGAAGTCGAAACAGTTCTTAATTCCAAGAAGGTTAGAGGGGTTGTCAAGTACCTTATCAAATGGAAAGGATACGGTCCAGCAGACAATACATGGGAACCTTACGAACACCTGGTCAACGCAAAGGATGCCCTGTTGAAATTCCATAACAAAAACAAACGTGCTCAGAGGGACCCTCGGGTCTAGACGGGGGGTAGTGTCATGACTTGACACGCTCCCATAAATATATTTAAGATTTTACGATATTTTTCTGATATACTTTCCTTTTATGGAACATTTGTCATAAGCTGACTTATCACCTTTGTAATCTTTGTCATCAGGGTTCATTAGTCAGGGTCACGTGGTCATGGAATATTCTAGAAGTCTTAGTCATACACTATTTCACATCTTATATCAAATACTTGTATGACTCGGTTCGCTTCTCGGTTTGTACACGTAGATACATGGCTGTGTTCTCTGGTGTATATAACCAAGGGCAAGTTCGAGGTTACAGACCAAGAACTTGACCTCCTCGTCAATTCTATTCTCCTCTACCTCATTCCTCTAAGTCACTGTCCAACAGGGACATACTTCTGACTTAGTCGTATCTTCATCACCATCACTTAGAGGGGTCTTGACATCATCCTTGCTGAGAACCCTTTCGGGACAAGCGCTGGTCTAGGGAATCGGTTGATCCACGGTGACCCTGTGCATAATAGTCAAAAGCCAGGACGTGCAACCAGTACCTAGGGAGTACCGCCCCCTTAAGTGGTAATCGCCGATCCATAGGGAGTCA
>WSTJ01001216.1:0-14300 GCA_019623705.1 Ceratobasidium sp. 428 | reverse complement strand
TGTATCGAGGTTGCCGGTGTTGTGCATGCCGCTGAAAGCGCGAGTTTGAGCGTAGCAGGGAGCACGAGTGGAAGCAGTACAACGCTTGTTGGATATCCGAACAGTAGGTTGCCGCACAAATTTCAACTATTCGTTATTGACGGAAATCCAGCGAGAGATGGCGTAGTGAGCAGGAGAAAGCAAAGGACCGGGAAGCGCCACGCGTATATCGAGAAGGTATGGGGTGCAGGTGGATGGAAAGACGTTGGTAAGCTCGTTTCCATCGGCCGCCGGTCACTAGTTCTGATAATTTTGGCTCTGATTTCAGAACAGGACGCCGCATTCTCTTGCAGCCACTGTAAGAAAACGGTTGACATCAAACCCCATAAATGTTTGTTTTTTCTTTGAGCTTGTCCAGTTTTAGCATAAGCGCTGATCAATTGGCAACAGGCGCATCATGTACTAATTTCAGTTTATGTTTCGAGTGCTATAGGTATGCATGCTCCCTACCTCTATTACACTAATAACAGGTTAAGTTGACCATTTCTTCATTTCCGCACCTGCATATACCTTATATTATTGCAGTCAAGTACATGATATTCACCCGATCCATGCTTTCCTTGTCATCCCTGTCAAATCGGTCGAACACCTTCCTCATCCCACTGCTCGATTCAGTATCGATTCCCAAGAGCAATGTGAGTGTATTTTATTAGATCGAAAAACGGATTAGCTCGGTTTGATTTGCTTAACGTACAATTCAAACAGCATTACAACATCAAGGTGTTTTGTGTTCCCAGTAAGTGAAATATTCCTTCAAATCCCTCGAACTAGACTAGCCCAACCCGCAGCCAAGTGCTAGTGCACCTTGGCGCGGCTCCGTTAATCGTATCTCTGCACCCCTGCCCGAGAACACCTCGGCTGTGCTGGAATGCGGGATTGCTTTGGACACCCTTGCCCAGCGTAGTTGCATACACTTGAGTTCAATGCTCTTCCACCACCGCCCTGGTCTTCCTCCGCCCCTTCCAAGTAGTATTGCTAACACAGCTCCAATGCAGTTGCCTCCAGACGATCATTGGCGCACGCTTTCACTGCGCCGTGTGTCCGAGCGTGGACATTTGTGCGAACTGCGAGTCGGCAGGTCTCGCTCCGCCGGACGGAGACCATGATTCTTCTCATATCATGATCAAGGTGAGTTCGGATTTGATGTTTTGGCTACCGAGCCCGGGATAGGGCTAGGGCTGAGGCTGGACGGGGAAGCGAGGCGAATTGCCTAGGAGATGGGCGAGTGAACTGGTTGGGAATTGTTTAGGTGGTTGGTTAGGGCATCCATGTGAGGTTCGGGGGCATATGGCTCTTGTTCTAAGCAGCGGGCTAAGGTATAGCCCGGGTGCGCCAGAAGGGCCAGCTCGAGCTGTATTGGTCAGAGCTAACTCTGGGAAGAATAATCCCACAGTGCTCAATGGAGCAAGGGAAGGTCAAAGCTGAATGCAGAGCGACAACTGTGTTGGTGGACAAGGTTGGATATGGCTGATCGATGTCGGCGCAATGCGGTCATGGCCGAGTGGGTCAACGCTAGCGACCGGAACTTCATGGCGATCGCCTCTGATCCTAACGTTTCCACTCATGCGCGTATATCCGCTCACCAGTCTATCGGAGCCGTCCAAATCATTCCTTGAATCTAATTCGGCCAAAATCCTATAACATCTCGACCTGCTAACATTCTCGTTTCTAATCCTCGATTCGGACAGATTCCCTATCCACTTGACAACCGGGAAGTGACTGATGCAAGCCGGCGCGCCCTCGACCTCTGGGACTCTCGTGATGGCCCGGCACTAGGTGTCCAGCGTCCCCGCGCTAATTCCATAGGGTCAACCCAAGCGCGAACTGTCCTCGGGTCTTCTGTCAAGGACACTGTGCACGATCACCACATCTTGTGCAGAGGGTGTAACCTGGTGCGTCAAGTCTTCCTAAACTGAATAGTTGTTATGTAGCTAATTTAGAACTTGGGCATGAACTTTACCTGGCTTGCTTGGGTTTGCAGTCGATAAGAGGTGTTAGGTATCAATGTGCAACGTGCCCTTCATTACCAACCTCATACAATCTGGTATGTGCATTTCCTTGCTTGATCCTACTATTTCATCTATCTAGGCTATGGCCCCGCTCCTCGTAGCTCGCCTATACCCTTGCTCTTCATTTCACTTGATCCACTGCACCGCGTTTCCCTGGTTTGCTCTTTCCTGTCTAAGCCCCGACTAATCGCCACTCGTTTATCTATTTCGCAGTGTTTCCAGTGCGAGCAGAAGTCGCATTTGATTCACGACCCATACCATGTGTTCTTGAAACTTCCCAGGCCAGTAGATCGACCTATTGAGAGCCCACATCCGGTGATTCCGGTGGTGTATGTGTTTAAGTTTTGTCACCTAAGCTTAAAGACCTAACTCGGTTTTTTTGTGTGCAGCTACAGTGAACCTGCGGGAGCCGGATATCGAGGGCCCGATCCACGAGGTAAGTGACATGTGTCGTCTTCGCCTTGCGTTCGGGCCCTAATCTGTTCTCTATCAAGCCTACCTTCAAGTGCTTGACCATCAAAACGCGCTATGTGATCTGTGCAGTAGTCATATTATCGGCGAATGGTTCCGATGCATTACGTGCGGCAAGGATTACTGCGATGAGTGTGAGTCAATTGGAGGGCACCCCTCAACGCATATCTTTGCGGTTTTTAAGTCCAAGGTAAGTCAACCTGAGGCGGAGCGTGTGCTTCGACCTGGTCGTGCTTAGTGCTTAAGGTTAAATTAAACTATCATCCTCCGCAGGTCGACACGCAGCTGATTGGTGCAATCACCGACCTCAGCCTGAGTACGCCACCACCCATCTGGCCCCACGAGGTATACGTAGCATGAAGTATCGCCTCCAAGCGATGGCGATCATCGAGATGCCGGGAGGTTGCCGCGGGTCTACGGCGCCGCAAGATGCCGAAGCCAGGGTTGTCAGCAAGTCTTTGTTTGTGGTATTCCTGTCAGTTCTCAAACATCTACACCATTACACGTTTGTAAAAAGGTTATCGTGCTGCACAGTCATACATATATCTAGCCCTTTTTGAAACCTAAATAATTGTGTAGTGTATTAGAAGTAGGACAAAAAACAATTAGCAAAAAATACCAACCCAAACGACGCCTCTCATAGAACAAGTCAGTCCTGCTAGCACCAAGATTGACTATTTTCGGACAACCGTCTCTATCTTTTTCGAGTCGAGTGCATTCAGCGCAGTAATACGCGTCGGAAATCCCTGCCAACATGGCCAAAATGTCGGTTCGGGGCTCCCGTCGGGCGACACGTGTACTCACCAGGAGATCCGCAGATGATACAGCGCCCACCATAGGTGCCGAAATTACACTCATCGCAAATCCTCACGAGTGTCTCAGGCCTGACGTACGAGTCGCAAACCGGACTAGCAAAAACGGCGTTCATTGTTCTCTCCGAAAAGTGATAAGCAAAGCATGAAAGAATCCACGAACCATTTTCCGTCACACTTCTCACACAGGCGGCCTATAGCTAATGTCGTGGCAGGTCAGAATTCTATAGCACCAGCTAAGAACCAGGACATACCAATGCCCACCTGTCGGCGGCACATAATCAAATCTACAATTCATGTCAAATCATAAAAACTGTTTTCTTTATGCGGTTCTAACCTGGGTGATGCTTAGACATGGCAGGTATTAGTTTGGTCGAGTCGAGGTGGTGGCAGGAAGTAGTGGCTATGTAACAAGGCGCTGGTGTCCCGGCGCTTATCTGTATTTGACAGTTACTGACTCCGCTAATCAAACCTAACACTGCGCCCCTTCCTTTTTTAGATATTGCTTGCATATGCGTAGATTTTGTCCGTTTTATTTAATGTGCAATTGATTGGAGCCCAAGTGGCTGTTCTTCGAGTGCTGGCCACGTTTAAAGGTACCATATGCCAAGGTCTGGTTGCATGATTCACATGCCAAACTAAGTCAGCATCGCCTTAATCTAAGGGCGTTCATTGTGGCACACATTGCACGTTATTTCCACTTCTCTCGAACAATCTGGACCCACAGTACACATGTGCTCAAGGACACGCCATGCGGCATTTACAATCAAGGTCTATTTGCATGAGAAGTTGTGCAATTACCAGGTGCTCTGATGGGATGAGGTTGAAAAGAATATATCAGTTACGTGAACGCGGGCCATAAGCACTGCAGAAGGCCATATTGGAGCTGATCTCCGGTTATAGGGAGGGATCTCTGATCGAGCAAAGCTGTATCCAGGCTTGTGCACAACCCATACCACGAGGGGAACGGAGAAACCAATCCCTTCATAGGAGCGTTCAACGACTTCCGGAGTTCCCCACACTGCTCCCTACTTAACGCCTCCGCCCGCCGCCTCTGCCCCCGCGGACGTCCAATTCTGACAGGTCTGTCGATGTCCTTGAGGTAAAATTTTAGTCTCGGTATTCGGTATCACGCGAGATTGCTTTTCGATACCTGAGGAAGCACACGCGTCACCAAGCTCTCGCGAACTGAATATTCGTTAGCTTCCTGAAGCTGGACCCGTTCTACTCCGGTTCTCATCGATAATTCACTACGCACAAAAATCCCCTGGGTCTGGTTTAGCATTCAGCACGACTTTCCATGGATCAATGTTTGACGGACGATCATCGCTAACCATACACGTAAGGTATAGGCTCAGGACTACGGCGTCTCGCCCAACAGGTGCAACCAGCCCCGGACATTACAGCTGGCCCGGTCAACAGCACAAACATGCGCCTGAGCTCGCCCGCCGTTGAATGCTCCGCATATAAACTCCGAGGCACTAACGAGGGACGCTCGATGTTCCCGTCCACAAGCACGTCTTGATAGCTTCGGCACTCGTTTAATTTTATTACGTCTGGTTACTAGTAGCTCAGCATGCCGTCTGATCCCCCTCAATCTATCCCCCTGATTCACCACCTCTGTGAGATTTGTGGCGAGCCTACTACACTCTGGTACGACCTCTCTTTATGCCATTGGATGGTGATATGAGCCATTGACCGCCCTGCTTGCTTTTCTAATACGCGGTTTCAAAATCCAGGTGTAGCCGCTGCCGGTCTGCATGGTATTGTTGTCCAGACCACCTTGAACAAGACTGGAACCAACATAGGCACAACTGTCGCCCAGTTCAATCCGGAAGCAATGATCCTGAAGGAGAGGAGAACTCCCCTGCTGCTGCGCAGTACACCCGTCAGGTATGCTTTACAATTTCTGTCGCAAGCCGTACTGAAACACCGCCTGATTTTAAATGGTCTATCCTTACATTCTGCATGTTCGGATGCATTTCAGAGCATTATTGGGATTCTGTTCCCCCCTGACGAAGACCGACCCAGACTGATTCAACTCGATTGCCGGGCCAGAATCGACACCTCGACGGGAGGGCCACTAGCGTGGCAGCCTCTGGTACAAGCAGTTGTGAACGACGAGCATCCTTCCCAGGTCGTCCTTGAGCAGGGGGTAAGTGAGCCCAAGAACCTACTCTGCTCCTTCGGAGCAAGGTTGAAATATTTCAATTCGCAGATCGCCGGGGACAATCTTCGGTTCCCCATACAACTGTGGTCCCGCGCAACATTCCTGAGTGACGGTAGCCCTATTAACCGGTCGATTTACCGTCTTACAAAAGGCCAAGCACGATATCCCTGGAAGGGCCCGTTTGTAGCTCTCAAGTTCAGGTAAGCTCCTTTGGCTTTACGGCCAAGGCAACACTGTCCCTGATACTTGCTGGATCGTTTACAGTGGAACACGTAGACAAGGCTATGTAGACATGTCGCTGAACGATCTTCCAGCCCTAGTTAGTCACTTCCTCCAAGTAAAAACGGCATAGCCCTCCCCGCACTTGATAGACATACCCCGTGGTTTCTTTTGACCTGCTTTGTTTATTTTTTTTGGTTTGCAGAAGTAGCAATGATAGTCGCCCGGCGCAACTTCGCATAGATGTACCTTACGTGTTCCGCATGGGAAGTGATGATAGAAAACCTCTCTATGCATAGCATACACCCACTGTGATGGCATGTATGACATCAATCGCGCGTGAAACCACCAACACGGAGTGCCACTATCAATCCGGTCCGACATACCGCTCTCTAAGCATCAGAGTTGTGAAAATAATGGAGCTTAGGTCTACTTGTCAACGCCAGTTTTCGCATCGGTCGCGTTAACGTATTTATAGGTTCAACTGTATTACAGTATTTTTATTAGGGAGTAAATCCACCGTAAATACGGCCCTGTTTATTTGTCTACACCCGGGTACCATAGACATCCTTGGGTCCTACCCCAGCTTGTCCCTTAGCAATGTTGGCCTCGCCCCACCTAAAGATGATTTGAATAAACGAAACCCAGAAAACCGAGATTTATGCTCACTTGCGAATGCGGATGGATTCAATTTGAATGAATCCGGTGGTATCAGTTGGCTCAAACCCTCCAAGTTCGTCCATGGAAGATTGGCGTGCATCATACAAGCCCTATTCAATTGGAGCTAAATCGAGCCTTTTCGTCACATCAGGGGAGCGTGAGGACTTACCTCCTCAGAATAGCGACCCTCAACAATTACATTGCCTTTGTATAGCTTGAGACGGACGGTACCGTTGACTGTGCGCTGGCTAGCGGGAATAGATGCTGTGACGAACTCGCGCTCTGGGCTGAAGAAGTATCCGTTGTATAGGATTTGACTGAGCTGTACCGTAACGAATTGGTCGCGTAGGGCTCGGACGTTTCGGTCTAAAGTCAAGCCCTCAATATCCATATGGGCGACACGGAGAATGCTCGCGGCGGGTGATTCATAGCAACCGCGAGATTTGACTCCAATAAAACGGTTCTCCACAATGTCGATGCGTCCAATCCCGTGCTTGCGTGCGAGCGCATTGAGCGCAAGGAAGATTTCGACGGAATCAGTGTAGGTCTTACTGCCGTGGGTAACTTTAACAGGAAGACCCGTCTTGAATTCGATCGAGATCTGTTCGGGCTCGGAGGGGGCATTCTCGGGTGATGTGGTAAGTTTCCACATATCTACCGGCGGAGTGGTGTTGGGGTCTTCTAGGATGCCAGCCTCATAGGAAATGTGGAATAGGTTCTCGTCTAAAGTTTGTATTTGTAAGTGAGGACCGATAAGCATATTGTACTAAGTTACCGGTGGACCAGGGTTTTGCAGCTGTTTGAGCGACTGGAATGTTTTTCTGGGCAGCAAACTCGAGAAGGGCAGAACGTCCAGCAAATCGTTCATAAAAGGCTAACATGATTATGAACGAACGAACGGGTGAAGTAAGAGGATTTCTTTTGACACGCACCAGGAATTCTCCACGGCGCAACGACTTTGATGCTAGGCTTAAGACCGTAAAATGCGAGTTCGAAACGAACTTGATCATTTCCTTTTCCAGTACAACCGTGGGAAACGAAGCTAGAGGCAAAATAAGGCAATTTATAGACCAGGGCACCCAGTTCACTCACTCGCAACCTTCACGGTCCGCCACGGCTATCATCCCGCGAGCGATGACGGGCCGCGCCAATGAGGTCCCCAAAAGGTAAACACCCTGAAAACTGAACAGTGAAATCATGTGGATGTTTATAAATCGGCGAGGATCTTACTTCGTAAATACAGTTAGCTTGCACCGCGGGGTAGATCAGTTCGGTGACGAATTCCCTCTTCATGTCCTAAATGTGGTGGTCCGAGATCAATTGGAGGACGATTCAGATAACACAGGCCAACGAATACTTCAAGAAAAAACTTCTTTGCACCAACTGCCAAGGCCTTCTTCTCCGCTGCAACAAAATCCTAAACGAAGTACTCAGAAATATCTACCTAGAAAGGCATTGATGAATCATACCTCTTCTTGGCCAACATCTGCCATAAATGCGTATACTTCATACCCTTGTTCGATCAACCACGCTAAAATGCAGGACGTATCTTCCAAATACTATTAGTTAAATGAACTTTAGTCTATCTGGTACGTACCAAGCCCTCCAGAGTAGGCGAGTAGAACACGGCCTTTCGATTGGGACGCCATACTGCCGTGTGGAGGAAAGCGAAGTGTGATGGGCGGGAGCAAAACTTCACCGGCCGAGTCAGATCAACTAGACCCGAATCAAGGTTGATCATCAAATGAGTTACTATAAGTATTGGTTATTTGGTGACTCAAAAGTTCACGCCTTGATACTTTTTCTATATAAATACTCGGGTAGTTGCTGAAGAGCTTACAAACTTCGGTAGTACCAGCCTCTAGGGTGGGTGAAACGCATCTGCCTCCAATTCGATTATCTCTTTGGGCTGATTTGATTGGCGTTGCTTGTCTGTGTGTAAGTCTTGAAGGTAGTAATTTCACACCAGAACCTTACCCTTCCAACGACGGCCAAAGCCAGCACATTTATATATATACATCCTTACGTAGCTTGCATGGGTCATTTATTCACTGTTGCCACGTATGTAAAAACAACTGAAACTGTTTCTTACTGATCTCATTGACTCCTAGCTGGTTAGTTCACTTGTTTTGGGTCAAACATCCTTGGGCATACTGACACAGAATTTGCTGCTATAGTTCGTTAAACCAGTGGGCGTTGGACTTCCAAGTATGTCCGCAGAGTAGAACCTGAGTGAGCGCGAGGTTTTAAACCTCTCCTTAAGGGGAACTATGAACGTATTATCGAAAGCATCCGCTTATCAAAGGAGCGAGGCGCGACACTAAGAGTTGGGCCAGAACTGGAAATACCGTAGGTCGATATATCAAATCATATACTACGCTGACTCTTATCTGCTAGGGGATACGGGTGCCTGGATCATTTTCTGGAAGGTATTTCGGCGTTGTCGCTCTCATCTTGCGCCGTCTATAGTAACTTAGACCCATAGGTGATACCGTTTTGCATTCATGGGAGGTACTCGGAAAGATTATTCAGTCGGATGCCTCGAGCGGGATCCTATGTGATATTGGAATGTCGGTGTCTCGGCCCTTTATGTCCGGCTTTCATGACTGACTGGCCATATAGGCCCATCATCCACAAAAACGTCCTATACAACTGTCGGGTCGTTCTTCACGATGGCAAGATCCTTCTGATACGCCCGAAAATGTGGATGGCAAACGATGGTAACTACCGGGAGCTTAGATACTTTACTCCATGGCGAAAACACAGGCAAACCGAAGAGCATTATCTTCCTCGAATGATTCAGGCAGTTACTGGCCAAGTACTTTGTTCGTCTACTTCTCGATTCTATTTATTGACGCTACTTTAGGTCAAAGTTCCCTTCGGAGATGCTGTTATTAGTACTCTAGACACGTGCATTGGGGTTGAACTCTGTGAGGAACTCTTTACACCTGCGAGGTAAAGTTATTAGTGGTTGAATATTCGCGGACACTTATGCATTACGAATAGCCCGCATATTCTAATGGGGCTAGACGGGGTGGAGATATTCACTAATTCCAGTGGTAGTCATCATGAGTTGCGGAAACTCTACACCCGTATCGAGCTTATCAAAGAGGCTACCCTTAAAGTGAGTTGTTGAGTTAGATATTTCTCTTCTTTCCTCACGCAAAACCAACGTGTTTCACCTGGGTGCAGCTTGGAGGAATCTATCTGTATGCGAACCAACAAGGATGCGATGGCGACCGCCTATACTACGATGGATGCGCTATGATTGCTGTGAATGGTAGGATAGTTGCACAGGGTTCTCAGTTCTCCCTTTCGGATGTCGAAGTCGTCAGTGCTACGGTGGACATCGAGGATGTCCGAGCTCATAGAACCAAGAGCAGCCGCAGCATGCAAGCTGCCTCCGCAGAACGCTACCCACGCATTGAAGTTCCCATGCCGCTTTCTGGGAACGATGATTTCTCGCTACTCGATGCGGCTGCGATCCGGGAGTTCGCCGTTCGATATCATAGCCCAGAAGAGGAGATCGCGTGCGTTGGATTTTCAACCCCGTTTGCCGCAACGAGACTCAAATGATTTACAGTTTGGGACCAGCGTGTTGGCTCTGGGACTATTTACGGAGGTCTCGAACCCAAGGTTACTTTGTTCCACTGAGCGGGGGCATCGACAGCTGTGCTACCGCCGTTATCGTATATTCAATGAGCCGCCTTGTGGTCACGGCAGCTAATCAAGGCAGTCAGTCCACAGCATTCACCCCACATTTCTACACCTAACTTTTTTTGCGTAGGCGCGCAGGTCATTTCGGATGCACGCAGGATGTGTGGCGAGCCAGAGGGGTCAGACTATATTCCAACCGATCCTCGGGAGTTCACAAACCGCATATTCCACACGTGCTACATGGGTACGGAGAACTCCAGCGCTGATACCAGAAAACGTGCTAAACTATTAAGCGAATCCATCGGAAGGTGAGCTCCAAGCTTGCTTTTTGCCTCTCAGACGGATTGACGCCACCTTTTCCCGGTGTAAGCTATCATATAGATCTCAATATGGATACTCTCGTCACCGCCGTCCGAAAATTATTTGCGGTAGTCACCGGGCAACGTCCACAGTTTCGTGCGCATGGCGGCTCCAATGCAGAAAATCTGGCGCTTCAGAATATTCAGGTCAGTTGGCCAGAAAATTTGCCGGTGGAAATAGCCGCGCAGCAACTGAAGGCGGTTTACGCAGGCCCGACTACGTATGGTGCTTGCATATCTTTTTGCACAGCTTTTGCCCTGGGTTCGTGGCAAGACAGGTGGGCTGCTTGTGCTAGGAAGCGCAAATGTAGATGAAAGGTAAGATACATGTGGAGATGTTGCATATGGGCCTCACCGGTTGCCCCAGCCTTCGAGGTTACCTCACGAAGTACGATTGTTCGTCGGGTAAGTCCCCAAACTCTTCGTTGATGTCCCACGCGTTGAACGAACACTGCTCCCCACTCATAAATTTTTTAGCCGACATCAACCCCATTGGTGGTATCAGTAAGACAGACCTCAAAAAGTTTATTCTATATGCACAAGACCAGTTCGATTTGCCGGTCCTGAAGAGGTAATCCCATTTGGCTCGGCTAAGCCCATTGATTATATTATTTTCTCTAGCTTCATCGATGCCGTCCCGACAGCTGAGCTGGAGCCAATTACAGAGAGCTATGTCCAGGCCGATGAGGTGAGTCGGTAGCGCATGTCCGAGTCTCATAAAATCCTAAAATAGAATTTGTAGGCTGATATGGGCATGACATACGAAGAACTCTCCGTTTTTGGGCGGCTAAGGAAAGTTGAAAAATGCGGGCCTTATAGCATGTTCTGCAAGCTAGTTCAGGAATGGGGGGGCATCCTATCGCCCACGCAGGTTCATAACTCGGCCCTTCGCGAGCGAGGATGCCTTGATGACCCGACTTGATATAGATCGCGGACAAAGTCAAGCTATTCTTCTTCGAGCACGCCCGGAACCGACATAAGATGACCACGCTCACCCCCTCTTACCACGCGGTAAGTTTCTAGGGGAACAATACCTTCCACTCGTTCACCCTTCACAACCTGCACTGCAGGAGAATTATAGCCCAGATGATAACCGTACGCGTTGGCGTGTTCGCATCCAAGTATTTCTGCTGAGAGTTTGATCAACCAGGTTTTGACCTTCGACCATTCCTTTACAACGTACGGTTCCCGTTCCAGTTTGCGAAAATCGATGAAACTGCAAAGAAGCTTCCAGACAAGTCTTCTCTGCACGATGCAACCAAGAAAGAGAATTGAACGTGAATGCTATATTGTGATATGCTGGGATGAATAGGACACCAAACTACCGCTGAAGGAACATTGCCTAAAGTAAAGCATGTGGTTAGGTTAAATTTGTACATAACTCTTAAGATAGCGACCAACCAATACTGATTGTGCTGCCACCTTTTTCATTATTGTGGGTTTTTCGGCTAGAGCATGCCACAGTTGGTGCTCAGCAGTAGACCTAGGTGATAAAATGGGAACTTACGGTCCGTAAGCTGTTCATCCTTGACTTTTCGGCGACAGCTCTCCATAATTTCAGACACGGCTGAACGGTCAAGATCATCTCGAGCCTTCATCAAGGCCTCTACAAACGCAAGGTTGGGCCCATGCTGTTGGGCGAAAGGCCAAAACGATAAAAACACCATGCCTTGCGAAGCAGTTAGGAGTGATAATATTTGGTCCATAACATCAAAGTTAGCATCGAGCTCCTGTGGAGCCTTGTACCGCTTGAAAAGGTCAAACGCATCCGCAATATCTTCGCGCAATCGGTCCGAGGCTGAGGGCATGCGCAATTTGGTTGCTCGGCGGAGCGCGGTAAGGTAGGTCGACAGAAACATATCAATGAGATCCTCGACCAAGATTTCGAATATGGACGGGTTCAAGAAGCTTTGATAGTCATCCGCATAGTCTCGAATCGTGAGGAGGATTTGAGACATGACGCCTTCATACCACTCTGGAGCAGCAAAGAGTTTCTTCGTAGCTGGTTTGAGATCGTTGAAAATCAAGTCGATTAAAACTTGGGTGCATTTCTTTGCAACGTCAAGGTACCCGTTGATCGCATTGTCGAGCCTCTCGGCTATCACCTTGGCGTACTTCTCGCTGACCCGTTCCTCCAGGCGGGTCGAAAGGGTCTCTGCATAGTTGGCGGACTTGATTTGGTCGTTCGCGAGAGCGATCACATATTCGGCAAACCCCCCTGGGGCATCTTCAGGTTTGTCAACTAGGCGGCGATACTCGGATTCGAGGAGCTTAGTCCACTGTGTTTGTAGTGAGGTCATAACGCGCGCCGACTCTGCTACGACGCTCGCTAGAACTGCCCCTTGGCCGCTCTCCACGGCGGCGTCAGCGTACTGATTGACCATCTGGAAGAAGTCGACAGGACCTCTCATCCCGTAGAGCCCCTCTGGGTCGGTCTCCGGGGGCTGTTCACGTCGAGTGAATTCATCAACCTCAGACTGCATGAGGTTCTTTGTGAGTGTATCCAAGCGTGAGACAATGAGCTTGACATAGTCGTCGATAAGCTCTTGCTCCTTGCCACCTAGTAGGGGAGGTTGCACCCACTCTGGTGGAATCTCAATTTCTAGCTCAGCCTGAAGCTTTTTAAGATGCTGTTTGTATTCTCGTTTGACGAAGGCGTGGACGCGAAGCACAACAGTAGCTTCGGGATTAGATGCAACGATAGCCTGCAGAGATTCGTCAAGAAACTTGTGGTAGTTTTTCACAAAGAGAGCCCAGATCTCGTAGTCAGGAGGAAAGCAAGGGACAACCTCGTCAAACACTTGGATAAGGTCGACTAGCATCCAGTCCAGGAGACCATCGATGTATGCAATAGTATCTCCTTGTTCTGCTTGTTGGCGAGTAGCAAAAGTTTCCTGTATCGACTGACGGATACGTTTCATAACCTCAGAACGGTAGTGCTTGAAGACACGAGCATTCGCTAGCATAGATTTAAATTTGGAGGCAGCGTCGAGGTTAGCAGCTTTTTTGACTAGCTTGATAGCAATGGCCTATCCACTCCAAGTAAGTACTGCTAGGTGTTATTGAATCCTATAACATACCTTCTCATCCTCTCGCCCTTCGATCTCGCAAATCTTGATTAGTCTTACAATAACTCCCGGATTTCTTGCTCGAACTATGGGCAGAACATTTGAGCCGAGCTCGAATATATACTCATCAAAGGTCTTTGAGAGCTTGTTCAAACGTTCAAAATGTCGGGCCAAGGTTTTGCGTGCGTCGGCGTCGGCGGATTTGGCCTGGTGAGTGGTTTGATTTCGGAATGCCTCGAGCTGGTTGAGCTGAAAATGAACTGCCAGTAGATTGGGCGCTGAACCAAGTATATTTTGCCTGTCGGCTAGAAGCATATCCTCTACTGTGTCGATTTTCGCGTGCATACTGAGGAGGTTGTTGACCATCTCTTCTGTCTGCGAAAAGTTTCGATGAACAACTGAAACCTTGGTTATCCGAGACAGTCCTTCAGTAACGCGTATCACATTAGTTCCTGTAGGAGCCTTACCCGACTGATCTGGTCAAACGTCGGCACTTCGCTACGTGGATCACTGCATTTCCTGTCAATGGTGCTCATCTCATCCTTGATCCCCTGTACGTTGGTGCGTGTACTGAGTAGCTTTCGCAGACCATCAGCAGTCGCGGTGAGCTGTTCGCGTACACCACTTTTGAGCTTGGCGTCGATGGAGGCCTTTTCTTTCTCAAGTTTGTTCCGAAACGCAGCAATCTTGAGAAGATCGTCAGGAGATTGCAAGACTTCGCCAACAGCTTGAGCAGCGGATTGCATGAGTATCGGGAGTTAGGGAGGGCTTGTTGGTGGTGGGAGTGGATGGCCGAATTCAAATGTAGCGCGGTCGCGACAACACCGCAACCGCCG
>WSTJ01001215.1:0-14303 GCA_019623705.1 Ceratobasidium sp. 428 | reverse complement strand
AGGTAATGACGTAATGACAAGCTTACATTGCGACATGATAAACCTTATGGTAAGGCCGGAAACCAGGGGGTTTGGAACGAATCGAGGAGGAAGACAGTGACCAGCATCTGCACTAGAGGTGGACGAAACGGATTGTTGTCGTTGTTGAACCAGAGTCATCCAGGTCTCCGGGTGAGAGTCGGGTTCGGGCCACTCTTCCCCACCAGTCGAATAGCCAGCATTTGTCTCCCTTTCCAGCACAGAGTTCGAGCAAGATGTTGACTGTAGCTCGTGCGGTTGGGATATAAGTGCCAGGTGGTATGATGCGCTGAGGTATGCTTGTAGAACTGGAGTAGAGGGCTGAACGACAAACGGTCGTGGGGGTGCTGGTGGGCTCGGCAATGGACTTTCGAAACTGGTAGAAGTTGATTTATGCTATTTTTGATGATCGCTAAATTATTATTGACGAGGCAGCCTAGGCCGGACATGACTTACTCTCTGGATTCGATCAGGGTGGGTTCGTGATGATAATCGAGCTGGTCATTTGCCATTAATACCAGTTAAATCATGTAGCAAATTCATCGGAAATTTTTACCATGTTTCGAATGCTGAGCACGGTTTCTGTCCGAACTGGAAAGCGAACCATCTAGAGAATACGTTGGCGACAGCCGAGAGCTGGACGACTCTGGCTGTTCCGAATTGTACCCCAAGCACTCGAACCCTCCCACAGTGCATCGGGCACAGAATGGGTGGACCCGGTCACATTTCTTCTTTCTGTCGAATTTACGGACTGCTTAGTTTAGTTTCTGATTTATTGGAGGTAGGAGGATCCGGTGTTGCTCACCTCCGCTGGCAGGTAATACAACTGGTAGGAAGAGGGCCAGGTAGATGTCTCATATTATTTTATTGCAGCGACTCCAAGTAGTAGATCCAGTATTCAAGATAATTAAGAGTACAGCGGTAAAGAAAATGTAAGGGATGATTGTGGTGGCGAAGAGTGAACCGTGAATCATATGGTTACGGTAACTGGATAACCACGGGATCTTGTTTGTGGTTATTTAGATGTTTCACTGCTGCAGAAAACGGCAGAGCTTCAATTCACCTTGTAACTCACAAGTAATGTATAGTGGAAGGGAATTTGACACGCCCGTTACATTCATCACTTTGACCACTTGATCCGAGCAGCTACGGTTCATTCACTTCATTGTTCACATCCGTGCTCACATGGGTCTCATACGATGATTTTCGTAAAGCATTTATGCAAAGGTTTGAACTTCAAAGCTTTCAGGAAGATGACGCCTTGGAACCTCGATGTCTAAGCACACTTAGCTTTGCTTGTCTAGATATACATATAAATACAATAATATACAGAGACTCAAACGCAGAATACGATTAGCCGTCAATAGGGAGCACCGCCTGCCGCGAATCCACATAATCTTGCCAAATTACCGGAGCCCCATTTGCTGCAGCTCCGTGCCAAAGATGGTCGAGCACAGAAGCAAACTCTATGCTTTTCAACAAGCATGCCTTGTGATCTCGAGAACGTGCGATAGCGTTGCGGAGGCGGTCACGATCTAGCTCATTTCGAGCACATATAGCGGCCTGTGCGTGAACATGATTAGTGCTTGAGCGATAGATAGAGTCATAGATACTCACAAGTAAAACAGGCACGAAAACGTGAGTGCCAATACCGCCAACAACGGATTTCGTCACAGTCTGAAGGCGAATGATTTGTCGAGCGGAAGATTTGACACGAGGGTCGTGAGTATTTGCACCACATACACGCTGTAAACGAACCTAAGGAGTTAGTTCGATAGCTATGTAGAATGATCAATGGACATACCAGGTACAAGTATATCAACACCGCATGCCTCCAAGCTTCTTGCATCGCGAGTTTCGCTACCGTCCTCCAAGAATTTCGATCGGGTCCATAGTTGCATGCCGAACGCCATGCCCAAGCTGCGGCTTCAATCTCCTTCCAACCCATGCTCGGTTTCTCCAATCCGTCCCGACCTTGTGTTTTCCACGCGTTGATTTTCACAACCAGATATAAGAGCTCGACAGGACACCCGTGAACCCACTCCATAGGATGCGCTTCACGGGCTCGAATAACAGGGTGCGAAGTATCGTACTCGATGAGGGGAGTTGTTCCAAACGTGAGACTGGTAACGGCGTCTGAGAAGATGAAGCGACCAAGCTCGTATTGGGAGGAGACGAGAGCGTGTGCGAGAGAAATTCCGTTTGAGGAAGGGTGGCGGGGCCAGAGTAATGGATCCGCAAATGCAATCTGCATGAAGGTAGGAGACATTCGACGCAAGAAATTGTAGCCGTTGTTGGCGTTAGTCGTGATATACATCAGGAATGAAAGCTAAAAAAAAACTCGATATTAGACTAGCACTCAGGAGACATCAGCCCAAAAAGTGACGCACCTCCATGGCCCCAGAGAGGCGACCAAGCATATCATCTACGCTACTGTCATTCTTAGATGTCACGCACAGTTCGTCGAACCGGTTGAGCCACGGGATATAAATTCGAATGTTTGCGTGGTCTCCATCCCGATTTAACGTCTGAAAGATCCGTGCGCCAAGATACATTGACCAGTGGGTTACACTCGACGAGGTGATTCTGGAAATGAATCTTCCTCGGATGAACTCCATCTGAACTTGAATCGGCTTGAATAATAAGAGCTCAAATAGCGGCTCATCTAACAAATTCATATTAGAATTTTGTTGAAGCAGCTAGATTACAAAGACTCACATTGGGACATGATGAACCGAACGGTCACCCCGGAGATCAGCGGATCAGGAACAAACCTGGGGGGAAGGCAATACCCCAGAGTCACCTCGGAGCCGGTGGAAATTGATCGTTTGGTATGTTGAGCCAACGCTATATCGTGAGCACGAGGGTCTGGCTCTAACCAACTTTCGTCGTCGCTAGAACATTCGGAGTCGTCTATGGTTTTTGATACGAGGTGTAGTGTGGGTGCGTTTTGGACAGGTCGATAAACAGGCGAAGACCGACATTGCCGAAGTTCGAGTGACTGCGACGGTAAGGTTGCACTCGGCTCTAGCAGTTTTAGCGACGAAAGGGATGGAGTAGTCTATGTTATGGCTGCTTTGATTAGAACCGATCAATACAGGTCTGGCCGAGTAGACTTACGGTGCGAGTGATGTCACTGTTAGGTGGTGACGGAGATAATCGAACTATGGTTATCACGGAGCCGACCGGAATAAGAATTAGATTGAATAATATAGTACTATTTCTTACCAGAAGCAGACCTTCGAGATTTACTTGTCCCAAAACCGAATGTTTCGTCAATCTGGCGCAGGGAAGAACTACCTCTCGACGACCCGCCATAGTCATATCCCAAGCACTTGAACCCCCCTTTAGTGCAGCGCGTGCAAGATGGTCGAATCTGGTCACATTTTTTTTTCCTGTTGCAGACGTTAGGGCCTACTCAGTTTAGCCTTTTAGCAACAAGGAGGAAGAACGAGAACTTACCTTCGTTGACAAGTTATGCAACTGGTGGGAAGCGGACCAGGTCCATGTTTCACTTTCACTTTCATTCAGTTCAAAAGAAAGCGTAGCACTGGGCTTGGGTTGATAGTAAACTATTGAGTAAATGGTGGTTGGATGTTAGTCGATATCAAAAGACCACTTTGGCGCTTAGGTGCAACTCCTTTGGATATTCTGTCGTATGGCCGAGTTTGAGACTGTTTGTAGTGGCTACTCCTTTGATGTGACCAGTTGTGACTAGTCCAGTGCCGAGTTGGCGCTAAACCAGCCTTTTACACCTGGACAACCATGATGAGCGCTCAACGGACTGGTCCGAGCAACAGGCGAGTTCGCCGTCGAATTCAAGGTACCCACTAGCTTGTAGAGTTTTCAATACAGCCACGTTGAATCAACCCTACAGAAATCATACTGGAACCGGACCGAGCAAAACACGAGATTGATGTCGAGCTCCTCGTCGACGATACTAGGACCCATAAGTTACGCCCGGTGCAGAAGGGTGGGCCGCTACGTTGGCTTGATCTTTGTTTACCATGGTGAGTAGGCGATGTGATTGGCGCTGTTCCTTCCGCATCATACTAACGTGCCGCCGCAGCGATATACTGAGTAGTTCCATAATCACCGTGCGGGTGACCGAAGTACATTCCTTCAGACCTCGCGACCGCGTCGACCAAGTCCACCTCCGAGCAATTCAAGTGCTCGACCAAGACACTGTTTCAATTGGTTGAATCTTGCCTATTTCTGGGGCTACTAGTCTAACATTACATCACAGAGTGCGAGAACAAGATGTTTAAAGTGTATGTAGGCTTTCTCAGCAAACAATCTGTGAGTGGATCTCATAAGTTAAGTTCGTGCTCCTACACAAACGCATAGGAGAAACAAGTGTACTCGGAGGCGTTGAAGAAGGCAATGGCCATAGAAAATCGACCGAGTGCTCTCCATGAAGCAAGAAGAGTCGGGTCTGCGTTTAAAGTCCTACTTAACTTGGGGAGAACGGTAGTCGACGTAAGTGCTACTCCGTAATGCAGTGTGAATATGGGACGCTAACAAGTGTTGACATAGTTGGACCCGACCGGGAGTGCGAGGATCGCGGTATCGGTCTGCACGGATGCGTGGGAGGTAAGCATCAACTGAGTGGTCGCGTGAGTGAACTTTTGACGCAAACCTGGACCTCTAGCTATGCAGTGTCTCGAGCAACACGACAAACAGGACAAAAACCTGTACGAACTAGTGAAGCGCTTAGCTAGCATGGCTCCGTCAATCGAGGCGGTCAGCGATCTGGCGGACGAGAGTCTGAAGGAGACGGTGATGGACATGCTGGACCTAATTGAGGACGTGTCGGTGTTTATACTGAGCAGGAGGCGGTCTGACACACTTCGTAAGCGTTTCTATGGTGCTAGTATATACCATCCCCACTGATGTCATTTGCACGAAAGAACGATGGCGCAGCGCGATTGACCCGGACCAAGAAGAGCAGGTCCAAAAATACATCGTCAAGTTCGAAGAATTGAGGGGACTGCTTGATACCAGAATCGGTGTTCAGGGGCTGAGGGTCACAGCGGCCGATCGTCGGTCGGCGGAAGCCGAACGTGAGTATGCGACGTGATAAGCGTAATTTCAGCTCTGATCAAGTAGGATACCGCGATCAGAGGTGAACGCGCGGCTACGAGAACTGCAGCCAGCAGACCTAGCGACGTTCGATCCTGACCGTCGGTGCGTTCAGGATACCCGAGCCGAGATCGTCGCTCGGCTCGTCGACTGGGCTCAGACTTCAAAGCCCGGGCCAGGTTTCGCCTGGATGCACGGTCCCGCTGGCTTCGGAAAGAGCTCGATTGCGACTTCCGTGTGTGTGCGACTGTACGAGCGGCGCGTTCTTGGCTCCAGCTTCTTCTGCCGGCGCGACGCTCCAGACCTCCGCGACGCACGTCGGGTTCTGATGACTGTAGTATACGAGCTTGCCTGTCGATGGGAAGCATATGGACGAGCAGTAGCTGCTGCTATACGCGAAGATCCTGGGATCTGTACTCGACACCTGAAGTTGATCTTCGAAGCTCTGGTTGACAAGCCCTTCAGGCACCTAGCGGAGAGCCAGCGACCGGCGCAAACGCTGGTGGTGGTTGTGGATGCGCTTGACGAATGCGAATGCACTAGTGCACGAAAGCAGTTGCTTAGCCTTCTGCTGGCTATGTCTATGTTTGGCTCATGGCTGAGAATACTTGTAACGGCCCGCCCGAACGCAGACATCGCGGAATTCTTTGGAGAAGTTGACCAGGGCTTGTTTCTAGAGTACGATGTAGTGCAGTACGACGCTTCGTCGGATATCCAAGCGTTTGTTCAGGACCAGCTCAAGGGAGTCAAGAACGTCAAACGCTGGCCGAACGACGCAGCGGATCTGGTTTCGCTTCGCGCTAGTGGACTGTTCATCTGGGCCAGGACTGCATGCAGGTTCATACTGGACGGGTTCGACCGACTCGATCGCTTGACGCAAGTGCTATCCGGTACTCGACTGGCTAATATAGACGCGCTATACACCATCACGATCAAGGCGAGTATCTTGGACGCCGCAGACGACAATATAGCGTGTATGCTGGCGTGTCTAGGACCAGTAGTGGTCACCGCAACCAGGGCGCCTCTGTCGGTTGACAACTTAGCAGAACTTATAGCAGGACATGTCTCCCAGGATGCGTTCAGGCGAGTCATAGCAAGCTTGTCGTCGGTGCTCTACGCAGACGAGAAACAAAGCGGTGCGATCCGAATTTCGCATCCATCGTTCATGGACTACATCACTAGCCCCGGAAGGTCGAAGGAACTATATGTAGACCTAAGGCATCATAACACGATCCTCGCCAAGTGCTGCATCGATACGATGACTAGGGACCTCAAGTTCAACATATGCGAGCTGGAGACGTCCAATCGATTCAACAGCGAGGTGCCGAACCTATGCGAGCGTGTGCAAGAAGCGATTAGCCCTTACTTGGAGTATAGCTGTCTGTACTGGTCTAGTCACGTCTCCTACGCGAGCATGCCAGCTTTGCTCGAGAGCAGTTTGCGGGAGTTTGTGTTCGGTCGCGAACTTCTGTACTGGATGGAAGCGTTGAGCTTGCTCGAAAAACTCAATACCGCCCCAACGACCCTTCTCGAAGCCATGGAATGCTTCGGTCAGGTGAGTGATCGAATCTGAAGACTTTTGAGCTGGCTGATGTGGCGATCACATGCAGTGGGATATGGCGGATTGTTGTCTAGCAGCAAACGACGCATACAGGTTCGTGTTATCGTTCTACGACGCCATATCGGCGAGCACTCCCCACTTGTATGTATCCGCGCTCGCGTTCGCGCCGAGCAACTCTGGGATAGCGCAGCGTATGCGACGATTCTTTCCAAAACTATTGCATGTAACAGAAGGGGGAAAGAATGACTGGACCCCATGCTTGTGTACCGTATCAGATACTAGCTGGTGCTTATCTGTTACGTTCTCTCCGAACGGTTGTCACATCGTATCGGGTTACGATGGTGGAACAATGCAGGTCTGGGACGCAGAAACGGGCCATGCAGCACTCAAACCGCTGACAGGTCACTCGGGATCGGTGACCTCCGCTGCGTTCTCACCTGATGGTCGTTGGTTAGTTTCTGGCTCAGGCGATGAAACGATCCGAGTGTGGGATGCAGAGACAGGCGAGGCAAGGCTTGGTCCCATACGAGGTCATTCACACTGGGTGAAATCAGTGATGTTTTCACCTGACGGTCATCAGATTATCTCAGGCTCCCTCGACAAAACAGTACGTGTCTGGAGTGCTGAAACTGGCGAAGCAGTACTCCATCCGCTGGAAGGTCACTCGGATGCTGTATACTCAGTTGCGTTCTCGCCTGATGGCCGGCGCATCGTGTCGGGCTCTAGGGACACGACGTTGCGCGTTTGGGATGTAGAGACCGGGGAACTAGCGCTCCAGCCCCTGAGCGGACACGCCAGTTATGTGCTGTCTGTTGCATTCTCTTCTGACGGCCGTTGGATCGTCTCGGGCTGGAGAGACAGAACGGTACGGATGTGGGACGCGGAAACAGGCGATATGCTGCTCCGACCGTTAACCGGCTACTCGGGTGATGTCACGTCTGTCGCGTTCTCTCCCGATTGCAGTCGCATTGTCTTCGGCTCTCGGGATGGCGCAATACGTGTACTTGACTCACACACTGGGTCTTTGGTACAAGCTCTAGAAGGTCACTCAGACTGCGTTGTATCTGTTGCATTTTCTCCTGACAATCGTCGAATCGCTTCCGGTTCTCATGATATGACTAGTCGGACCTGGGACGTCGTGGATATCCATAAGGTACAGGCGGCAGAGACGGCCCATACCTTGAGCGGGCACACTATGCCTGTGAAATGCGTAGCATACTCACCAAATGGTCACTATGTCGTCTCTGGATCGGATGATACAATGGTCCGCATCTGGCATGCAGAAACGGGATCAGCCGCACTCGGGCCACTAGAAGGTCATACAGCCGCAGTAAATTGTCTGGCAGTCTCTCTAGATAGTCGTCGCATTGTATCCGGCTCGTCTGATAACACTGTGCGTGTGTGGGATGCGGAAACAGGCGAGGCGGTGTTCGAGCCACTGCAAGGCCATACTGACCGAGTGTTATGTGTTGCGTTCTCCCATGATTGTCGCCTCATAGCTTCAGGCTCCGAGGACCGAACGCTATTCGTTTGGGACACAGAGACCGGCCAACGAGTACTCGGACCTCTCACTGGTCATTCAGACGATGTATATGCAGCCGTGTTTTCTACTGATAGCCAACGGGTTTTCTCGTACTACTGTGATGAGACAGTACACATCTGGGATGTAACGACTAGAACAGCGAGTATCACGCGTCTGGAAAGTTACCCGCACATTTACCCCAGCAGTGCTGCGTTCTCCCCTGACGGCCGGCGCATTGTATCGGTCTCGGATAGTACAGTACACATCTGGGACACAGAGACCGGTCGCTTAATCATCTATTCGTGGCCGGGGCATGCGTTTGTGGTGGAATCTGTTGCCTTCTCACCTGATGGCCGATGGATCGCCTCCACATCCTTATCGAGGCGGGAGGTGCGCATCTGGAGTGCAGAAACAGGCAAGCCGATACTCGAGCTGCTAGGAGGCCATACACACAGTGTTTTGTCCGTTGCTTTCTCGCCCGACAACTGCCGCCTCGTATCTGCCTCTTGGGACGCTACTGTACGCATCTGGGACCTTCAGTCACATACCATGTTGAGCATAGATACACGCAAGTACCTAGGCGGTACGCTCACTTTCTGTGTGCTCCAGCTGCTGTAGGCTGATCAATCCCACCGCAGAAACCTATATTCCGCTTCTCCCATCGCAGGAGGGAGATCCAAGGCTCTTAGTACACAATGTTCGACTAGTTAATCGTATGCACTCTACTCGCGCTGGTTGGGTGACTCGGGATAAAGGGAAGCCATTGCTCTGGCTACCTCACGATCTGCGGGGTGCACTGGAAGAGTCAATCATTTGCATACCACCATCACAAGCCGGTCGCCGGGTTGTGATCGATGTCACAAACTTTGTTTACGGGAAGTCTTGGCGCTCGATTGTTGAGGATTTGCTCCCCTGATCGTGGTATTCGCGTGTATATATGCTCCAAACAGAGAGCCGCAGCCATGACAAAACATGCCGTGCAGTCTGGTTCATCCCTTCTTCATGTGTTTACACTCAACGGGATCCCTTTTTTCTAGTCCGCGCGAACTAGAACCCGGTTGCGGGTAGCGCGGTAGCGTGCCCTTAGGTTAGGTAGAACCCCTCGGTTCTAAGTAGCGCGCGGTTTCCGGCCCCTCCCCTTCTAGAAACGCGCATACATGTAAAAAACTAAGTGTTCATTCGATGTATACTGAGGCGGCAATAGCAATTGAAGATAGGTGTACGTTAAGCTTCGCGTGTACGTACAACATTGGATCAATGTAAACAAAATGCAAACTAAAACAGCAAAGGGCGCAGGATACATGTCGAGCATTATAATAAGCCGTGAAACAAAACAAAAAAAGGAAAACAGAGGATGATAGAAGGAGATGAGGACTGAGAGCATACGAAGATAAACTAAATATAATCCACCGGCGCACAATAATGTGGTGATAACGTGTGTATGCGAGAGTAAACTGAATTAAGCTGAATGTGAAAACTGGAGGAAAATCCGCGTTCTTACTACTCCTTACGCTCGGTAGTGAGCCCAACTAGTCTGTTTGGACGTGTTGGGGGCACATGCTGGATCGTCGGAGTCTAGACAAGTCGACCTGGGCGCTGTCTTAGGTGTGAGCGCGGCCGGGTTGGCTGCCATGAGCGAAATGCCAGCTCCGGGTGTGGTAGAACAGCAAGCGATTGTTCTTAAAAAGTGGTCGCAATGATCTCTGCCCATCCGTGGCTCACGCTGAGCTTGGTCATGAAAGAGGTGGATCAAATGAACAGGGCGGCGTGGTGACTGCAGAATAATCGTGTTGTGTGAGTACAGTGAATAAACTAAACGGTAGACTCACACACTAGGTTTTTGCCTCAGATAGTCTGTTCTGCTTCTATCAGGTAGCCGGAGCCATCCCATCCTGCAGCGCACCTAGGGCGAAAAGTGGGAAAACCATGTTGTTCCAAGGCATGCGAGGAACGACTTACCGCTCATGCAGCATAGTGGTTGCCAAGGGAGAAAACGATACGTAGCTATGGTTAGGTAATCAGCCTGCGGACCAGAGCGCTTGAACTTTCAGCTGCAGTCGAACAACTCGAGCCAGCCAAGTCAACCCGCCAGATTTGCCGTAATGGCGGGCGTTGAGCATGTAAGCAGGTTCTTTGACGATGAATCTTTGAAAGAAGATGAGAAGCCACTTACAAAGATCATTCAGTATCAGACAAGTTTGATCCGGCATTTTGGATTTGCCCACTGGTGGGCGTGAAGTCCACTCGCCATGAACGCCAGGGATTAGGAGGATGCAGGAAAGGTCAACTCTAGGGAATAAGCGCCTTGACCCGTGGTTAGATTACCCAACCATTATACCTTCTCTTGACAGCCCAGACGTGTCAAAATTCAACATTTTGCCCTCTGCGGTTCCCCTTTCAACATCCTTTACCCCTTTCGTGAATTTCGAGTGTCCACTTTCGATAACAAGAATGATAGAAACTCACAAAAGAAGACCGGAATTTTCATATGTCGAATTTTAACACGTTCGCTTTGTGCAGAGCTTTACGGCAAGCTGATATCATCTTTCGACAGTTTCTCGCCAACTGGCGCTCTTCACTCATCATAATTGTCTTCTAGATATAAAATTTACCTTCTAGTCTGCTCTGGATGGCTGTGCTTGTTGTTCGCATTGCCGCCGCTTGCCCTTGGTTTTAAGTTATCTTTTCAGCTAAGCCACGGACAACTCTACGTGAATAGTCTACCAACTTCGCTTGAACCAAATTACGTGCAACATATGAGTCTTAGTTGTCTTTTGGCCCCGCCTGTACGGGCCGGGTCCCTGTGATCATATGGTTTCTTCAGTTATTTTCGTACTGTCAGTTCAAAACTCGGTTGCACCTAAATCCTATTGCTCTCGCGCCGGTCAGACGCGAACTGAGCCCCCTTGACAACAAGTGCAGTAGGTTTGACTTTAACTGGTGTACATTGTTTACGGCCGTGCGCTTAGTTTGCTGTGCTTTTTTCTAATTCAAGGCATCATTTTTCTCCCCTAGTAATTCTATCGTTTCTAGGCCGAACCGGCCAGAGTCCTAGAGCTCTAATGAGCACGCATACCAACGAGATGCTCCTGTGCACTCGTAAGCACTCGCGAGCCCCAGAGCAGCGTTTCACACACCTCATACTGAGTGATACATGAATCTTCTCATGATTCATCCGGTCGGCTACGCAACCATGGCACGTGAATCAAGCACCAGTACGTTGCTCTATTGATCTCACCCCCGACCTCTCCCATCGCGTCCCAGGCTCACGCCAGCACACGTCTTGTGTATGTGTGGGTGAAGTGTACGCAACGGCTTGCCTTGTGCGGTGTTGCGCTTGAAGTCTGAGGGTATTCGTGAGTCAGCCTTTTCCTCTCAGCTTTTGCTTCGTTAGTTGAGCCATTTAGACTTCTAGGAGTGCGCATTTGTTCTGCTAATGCGATCGATTGAGAGAGGAAGAAAACTTGCAGTAGAACTGAATGTGAGTTTTCTTTTCTTCTTCTTTTCTTTCTTCTCAGTCTGTCCAAGAAGTTCCCGGGTCAAGTTTCTCTCATAGGAAGCTACCTCGGTTGCGTATACCTTCCCTATAACCATCACCGCCCATCTCGTCCGCCCTTTCGTGACCAAGCCCAGACTTACCACCCTTTCCAGCCGACGTTCCACCAGTGATAGCCAGCCTGGGTGTGCGCCCGCCTGTGCGAATGTACGAGTCGACGTATCTTGCACCGTCGAACGGTTCATCCTACACCTTTGGCGAGCTCAAACTGACCAGTTGTGCTGTCCACCGAGTGTAGGGCGTAGGTAGTGTAGTACACTTGGGGACAAGTGATTCTATGCGCTTCCCTTCCCCTTCTCAATTCCTCCTCTTCCTACGTGCATATGGATTCTTGCTATGTTATTTTATGCTACCAAATCTCCATTATCTTATTTCCACGTACACCGTGTCACCGCCTTGCTTTCACAATCTGCCCGGTCTAATTATTGATACACGTGTACAACTCGTATTTTTCCGTGTCTCGCTTCATCTATTGGATGTTTTGTATGTGTACAATGTTTAATATATCATTTTTCTATTAGTATTGCCGCCTCCGTACACATCGAATGAACACTTAGTTTTTTACATGTATGCGCGTTTCTAGAAGGGGAGGGGCCGGAAACCGCGCGCTACTTAGAACCGAGGGGTTCTACCTAACCTAAGGGCACGCTACCGCGCTACCCGCAACCGGGTTCTAGTTCGCGCGGACTAGAAAAAAGGGATCTTGTTGAGCACTGTCATAACTAAACGTGGCCGAAGCGGTAACATTGATATCTAAATCTAAATAAATGGTGCCAGGCAGCAAGGGACAACTAGAGACTATTGCAGTCAGAAGATTGCATATACCTACTTGGATCAATAGCAAGTCGTGGCGTTAATGACGAGATCCATTCCAAGACCAATATAATTGATAGTTGTCGCTTGGTCCCGCCCTTTGACGCGTTTACAGGACTCGTACTACGGCGGGGCCTTTTTGGCTCGATCCCAGGATGAATGCGTTTGGACGAATCAGCCAAGCTTCAAAAGTCAAGTCTGGGCTTGGCCAATCATGTACCAATTGCCCAAACCGACTGCAGCGATGAGAACAAACTTTGCGCCGGACGACACCCTCATCGGAGCGTCATATTAGCGCCAGTATGCTTGGGTCTATTGGGCGGCGCAGCCGCCGGTTAGGGAATATGTCACGTGTATTCCGTCTATATATAGATCGTGCATACACACCCAGTTCGGGGGAAGAATCCCCAGACCATTGTCTCCTGTTCATCGTAGTCGCGTGGTTGTCTCTGTCGGCCTTGCGCATCCAAACTGCGACATTGTCTCATACCGAGGGTGACAGATTTCACATATCTCCGCGTAGAGCCTATGAAATCCGCGAGATCACTCAGTACAGTGAAGTGCGCGGAGTATCGATACTCTCCGCGGGAGTGAAGTTCACTGAAACACAGTGATGTCAGAAGGTTTCACGCGTGGATTGGGACATCTACGCGCAGAGCTAAACCTTCACCAGTATGAAGAAGTATGCTCAGCTAGCGCACACGAAAGCGAGTGAAGCAGCAATAAGAAATAGTAACTTGGCTTAAATACCACGCGTGGTTGTCATCAACTGCGCGGAGATGTGATTCGCTACTACTGAGTGTGTGCGGAACAGCTTAGGACTAGTAACATGAAGAGGGGAAGCAGAAGACTACATCAGGAAAGTGGGAATTTGCTTACCAAGATCTTTGAAGTGATGTGAGAAAACCACCTGCCTTATAGAGGGGGACCCAGTACTGTCCAGCCTACCCAGTGGTGAAATCAGCACATCCCACACATCCCAGAAACCACCCACATCACTCAAATGTCAGGGCCTGAATTCACATCACTGGAAAGCAGTTCAAATCACACCCAAATCACCAAAATCACTCAAATCACCAAAATTTTCAAAATCTTCCAAATCACTTGAAATCACTTGAAATCACTTCAAATTTCTCAAATCACAATTTCCTTTTTTGGAAATTTCCTTTTTGGGAAAAAATGAAAAAAATGTCGGAAACAATTGGAAATGCATCTAAAAATAGTTGCCCTAAGGAGGAGTTGAACCGGTGACCCTGACAGATATGGATTACATAATCTAGCAGGTAGGAGCACTAACCACTAGGCTAACCGGGAGATACCTGTAGAGCGCCACAATGGTACATACCCTTGAAGAGCTGGATTTTGAAACAGCATTTACACCCTGAAGATGCAAGATATAAAATTGGCAAAAATCATGTATAGGTAGGCCTGAGGGTCTTCTAGGTGTGTGCACTTGGTGCAGGGCTAAGGGTACGGTTGCTGGAGCGTGAAAATTGAAACAAAACTGTTTCAGTTCTGGTTGGCTCTGGCAACATGGTAAAAATATGGAAAAATGCTGAGCAGTAGGAGTAAGCAGGGGTGCAGGTACTGAGCATTTTTGAGCATTTGCAGCATGGCTTGGGGCTTCAGTAGAAATCATTGCCCCCTTGTTCAGTTGAATCCTCCTTGGCAAATGCAGGACTAGGCTTACAAATAAATGCCTCAAGCTGCAGTGGATGAGACCTATTTTCTCATATTTATGCTTGAATTTA
>WSTJ01001214.1:0-14304 GCA_019623705.1 Ceratobasidium sp. 428 | reverse complement strand
TCATACGGTCAAGGAGCAGTACCATTAATGGAAATATAGTTCAATCATCGTAGCTAACAGAGACATGTAGTCATGGCTGGCATGCACACACGTACGCATTAGTATTCAACATCAGATACTCTTTCGCCCGCGGCACTTGTTGGCTCGTAGCGACTGCGCGCGAATCCACCGTGGCGGTTTATTGCCCTCTCGTGATCCCAGCACATAGCCCACTAATACCGGGTGAGGATGCCCCTCCTTGCACGAGACCCAGCGGGTCTTAGGGCTTCCGTGAAGAACCCAGTAGTCGCATTTTGGGCCACCCGAAAACCCAGGCGAAAAATGAATGTCGCCAACAGCGCGGTCCTTTGTTGGCTGGCGTGTTGCTCCATCTCCGGAGAACGACCATTTCCTGGGAGCGATGCTCTCTGTGCTACCAGGTCGTTTCCTGAAAGAGAGCACCCCTTGAGACACTCTCCTAGCGTAATAAATTAAGTCAGAATTGTACTTCTGATTATAACAACTCCTACTTACGTCCATTCCTCCTCCTGGTTCTCTGTATTCTGGAGTCTTTTGGTCTTGGATCTAGACACACAACTTTGTGAGATATTGATCCCACGCAGAGACCGTAATCATACGTACTCTTGGACATGTGGTTTAGTGCTGAACCTAGGTAAGAACTTTTCAGCACGATTGGTCATGGGGCCAATGTATCGAAGTGCATACCTTTCTGCTTTTGCGGCCAAGTCCAGGTATACGGGGCCACGCATCCTGCCGTCATCGCCTATCTCACTTGAGGTCTTGCTCGCCCCTTCAGCCTCCTGCTTGGCCTCCTGCTTGTCTCCCGCCTCGCTCCTTTCCGCTACACTTGCGCTCTGGCTCTTGTCGCCACTTTCACCGTCGCTGTCGCTTTCACTACCACTGCTTTCATCTTCACCCTCGTTTCCGTCGCCACTATCATTCCCCAAAACGAGGCTTTGATAAAAACTCTCCTGCCTATCCTTCTCTCGGTCCATTTCCTGGGATCAATCACTTTGGCTCCCCTCCTTCGCTTTCCCCTTCTCCTTCCCCAGCGTATCCGTCATCGAATTGCTCCGTCCTCCACCATCATGCATGACCCACAACTCTAGATCCTCATACTCGTTGTTTGTGCTAGGCGCGTTCGGACGAGGTTGTTCTACACGGGCTCGAGTAGAAGATGACGCTGGCGTTTGGATCGAGCGCCGGTCTGGGGTTGGTGCGGCTGGTGGTTTGTTTGCGAGGCGAGGAGGTGAAGGGGCAGGGGTGGGCAGCGATAGAGGTGTATTAAATGACTCTTTGTCGGGAGGAGGAGGGGAACTTGCATATCATCCGTTTAGTATCACACAATCCACTGAATCAAGTAGGAGTATAATTACCTAGAGGGCGTAAAGAGCGGTCGCACGGAGCTTGAGCTTGATATGCGAACTACATCCGATCTAGTAGGCCTAATTGTTACAGATTAGACGAGCAAGCCCCACAGTACCATAAGGTTGCACTGGCACAAACCTTTTTTGAGTGTTTGAAAAGCGGTTTTTCTTGTTATCGACCTTCGACGGGAAGCGTTCTGTTTGATCTTCGACCCAGCTTTGCACTGCTGGCAATTTACTAAAGCGGCTATAGTATTAGAGCTTATGCGTAAGATAGATTGTGTGGCATACCTGCGTTGGAGGTAGCGTTGAAACGCTGGACGATCTCTAAAAGACCAGCTATGAGAATCCTCCAATCGGTAAACTTCTTAAAGAGGTACTCACGTGCCAACCGGTCGGGAAGAGGCGAGGTGACCCGACGTTGAAGAAGACCAAATAAATAATTCGTTGACGCCGTGAGGTTCGGGTAGCCTCTTTGGGATCACGTAGCGCGCTTTAGGCAAGGGGGAAGGACGTAGCAGTCATCGAGGCTGCACAGCTCGCTCAGCGGGGATCTTTGAATAATGGATCAATGGGGGTGGATAATGAGAGTGAGGTGGGACTTAGAGAATAGTAAACGATTCCAGATCGTTGAATGTAGTAGGATGGTGGTGAGAAGGGCCGAGAAGGCGGGTATTTAAATCTCACAAGCTGGTTGAGGCAGAAAGCCTCCAGGGTTTAAGCCTCCCTCACTCTTTGAGCCGAAACAAGGGGTTTCCAAATTGGGAACATTTTTGTATGACCCATAGTCACTAACGCCAACTCTATTGCAACCTGTCTCCCCTTCTCCCCTTCAAGTTGCGCATAGCTTTACTTATGTCGTTGTTCGATTCCGAATCTCAAAAACACCTCATATCTCGGTTTATTGATGAGAGGAGTCCCAATCCCTCGTCAAGAACAGAGGATGTCGTTATGGACGATGGGGACAATAATGAAACTCAAACTCGCCTAGAGGACTCTGCAACTTATATTGAGCTTCAGTCCGTTGAGGAGCAATTCTTGACCCATAAACAGTCGCCGTTTAACATCGCTGAGCTTTGATTCCATTTCAAGAACACTCCAAGTCTTCCACTCGACTGTGACGGTCGCTCGTTAGACTTGGATGAACTATTGGATTACCTCTCTCTAACGTCGCCGGTAGCCAAACAGTTCGTTTACCGTATTGAGGGATACAGGAGACTTAGCTCCATTTTTCGAGGCCTGAACTGCGCGTCTGCTGAGCTTGATAACCGTCGTTCCGATCTTCTCACCATTGTTCCTGTGGAATTGAATCATTTATTATCCGAAGTGACTGAAGAACTGAAATTTCAGGCCACAGGGGGTACACATCAAGATGGTGCAAGGCGCATACATTTTGGTGTGTAACAACTACAAGAACTGCTTTCATCGAGACGCACATCACTAATGAAACTACATCGCAGCATTTCCCAACGCTGGGAGATACATATCCCAAGTCGTGTCGGCTAGCGTTGTGCTCATTGCCATTATTCACTGCATGATGGGAGTGGCACGCGATCACTGCAACCTTATCCTAAAATGTCTTCAATGCATTCTGCAACTAGTGGCAAATATGCACAATGCACAAGCCAAGCTTAATAATCACATCAATTCCATCCCTACGACCCTTCCAACTGCACTCCACTATCTAGGGCTCCAAGACAATCTCGATGTGTATGTTGTCTGCCCGGCTTGCGACTCACTCTTCAAAACAAACACCGACCCAGACCCTCCTGACCGGTGCACTAATGTTGACATCGATGGCCAACTCTGTGATGCCGGGCTTTTCTCTCAACAACATCGGGGCAATCGAACGTGGAAAAAGCCAATTCGCCGGTTTAGTCACTATCTGCTGGAATCTTGGTTGTATTGGTTTTTTAGCCGCCCAGAAATTGAGGATCTATTGGAATCTGCACACCCGTCTCGCGATCCACTTTGTACAGATATATGGGGCGCCTCGTACCTTTCAGACTTTCTGGGCAAAGGCAAACCTAGTTTCTTTGACTGCCCTGCTGGCGAGCTACGATTGGTTTTTCTGCACTATTATGATCATTTTAATCCTCTCACGATGAAAATTGCTGGAAAAAAAGCGAAGCAGTGGTCTACTAATGATGGTCTGCCTTAACCTCCCGTCGGAAGTGCAATATGACCTCAAGAACATTTATGTCACAGCGATGCTACCTGGCCCAAAAGAGCCAACCCTAGACAACATAAACAAGTTCATGCGACCAATTGTGGATAACCTTGTTGAGCTTTACTCATCAGGTGTTTATATCAGCAAAACTCACAAGTATCCGAAAGGTCGAGAGGTTCGGAGTGCAGCCGCAGTTACGAGTATGGACATCATGGCGTCTCGTCCATTTGCGGGGATCAGAGGGCCATCACATACCATTTTCTGTTTGTTCTGTAATGCTCAGTTATTGGAAATCGACAACTTCAACTTAGCTTGCTTCTGCGAGAGAACCGTCGAGGAATACAAAATTGGACTAAACCGTTGGGACGCTGCGCGTACTTCAGAGGAGCGCAAAATCGTGTGGTTGGATCACACCATACAGCGTAGCAAAATGTCTCGCTTTGAATGGTGGAACCCTCATACTGGAACAACTATTGGACTCCTACACTGGACTAAGAACATTCTCGAAAAACAGATCAGGGAGAACATGGGCAGTAGTACTGTACTTCACTCTGACGATGGAACTCCAGAACCACCGCCACTATCACAAGGAATTACCAGTGTCAAGGCTCAATGGGGTTATAAAGCACTGTTATACTCTAGTGCAGAAGAACTGGAAAAAGCGGGTCTACTGGAGCCACTGCTTTGTTTTATATGTAGAAATGAAAGTATCTATGAAGCCGGTCTCCCGTCAAAAACTCTCGTTGAGAGGATAAATCATTGGGTATGCTATATAGTTTATTCAGTGATTCGGCCATCAGTTGAACACTTTTATTTATCAGCGCATGAAGAACTCCGTGATTTGTACCAATGGAGCGTCGGCAAAGAAAGATCCACAAGGCGAGGTAGCTATGGCGAAGTCTGAGTACTACCTGAGCAAAGTTACCGACTCGCTCACTAATCTGGAATCTCATTCTACAATGCCGTCCCTACGAGGTCTTTACAGTAAGTTCTCCATACCTTGGACAAACCAAGATAAAAAGCAAGTGCTTATGAAGAAACTGGTTGAGTACTATGTAAGTTTGATTTCGTAAGGACACCAAATGCCTTAACTAACGGCTATCCAGAAAAGCGTTAACATTGTGGTTCTTCCTGGCATGGAGAGTGCCAAACATAATGTCGTGCCGCTCGGTTTGGAGGTAGTCAACGCAATTAAAGAGGACATGGAAAGAACCAGCATCCCAAGTTGGATGAAGCAGCCGCCTATCAACTTCGCAACCACCGAGCACGGAAAACTCATGTCCAAAGAATACAAAAGCCTCGCTCTTGTATTGCTACCAGTCACGCTTATTAGGCTTTGGAGCACAGGCAATGAGAAGCTACGTGAACGACTGGACAACTTTCTACATCTCTCCATTGTTATCCGAATTATATCATATCAATCGTTGACCGAAAACGATGAATCATACTTCGACTATCACTACCTCGAGTATCTGAATGACCTGAAGCGACTCTATCCTTACAGCAGTATCACTCCAGTTCAACACCTCGGCTTACATATAACTTATTTTATGCGATCGCTTGGACCAACACCGCGCTATAGCGAGAATACATGTGAGATGTTTATTGGAATGCTCGAGGAGATAGGAACGAACTTTCGATCCGGTGCGTCATTATATGCGTGCTGTTGTCAGCATTTTGATCTATAGCCGTGCGGATTACTAGGTGAACTCGAACAAACTTTGCACAGAGAACTGATTATGGCATCCAACCTCAAAGCCATGATGGATCGTTGGAACTTCTCCGACACTCTCCAGCCATACGGAGAAATAATCAGTGATTTTTTGCAGAGTAGATACGCTGCTAGTGAGCTACCATCCTCTATGGGATGGCACACAAAACACACAGCAGCTCCGCTAAACGTCGAACCTGATATGTATGCTTCGCTAAGCTCTTGGGCAACATCCAGAGGAACTGCCCCCTTCACTCGCCGTCTCCACATCTGCCAACAACTTCGTCGCGGCAACGTCATGTACCAATCGTTCCAGGATTCCAGAGGTAACAGCAATATATCCTTCCGTCCTAGTGGTGCTACTGCGCCGGTGCCTGGTTGGATTGACATCATACTGCAAGAGCTCAATCAAGCAACAGGGGGAACTTCGAATCATCCCCATATCATTGTACTGGCACGAACGTTCGACCCACTTACCAAGGAGGATGCAGCCAAAGATCCGTATCGCAATCATCCTATCGTCGGCAAGTTCCGTTTTCGGATCATGCAGCTCTATTACAACACTGTTGACGTAAATCAAGTCCACATTATCGAGCCCGACGACATCGTCTCACACGTAGTGGTATGTAAACTTGTTGATCCTACGTATACCCTGTCGGCACCGTCCTCCGTTATAGTGGACCTTGATCTGGTATGTGGGCTACTACTTGTTGAACATCAGTACTAATGTGGATATAGAAACATGTCTTTTGTTCGTAAAAGAGCTGCATACAGGTTTAGTAGTACCATGCAATGACCCACACGTCAGATACCAGCTCTGGCGGCCCAACGACTCGTCACCCAAGCCATCCAGAAGACTGCGCCCGCCAATATAAGACATGCCCACCGTATCTATGCACAAATTATGTTATACTAGAGCTGTACTTTGCAATCAGTAAACTCACCAAATATTGAATCTGCAATTGAGAGCTCGGCCACTCTTCGAAAACCTCATCAAAGTGATAGAAAATCAGCTCTGATTTTAGTATTGAACCTAAATCGGAAGCTTCTGCGTTCGAGTTAGTTGCGGCAAAGGATGTTGCAAACCATAATTGACGCACCGTTAGATCCATGGTTGAAGGGTTTATTAGAGTAGGCCGCAATCGTAAGCATACCGGCCAAGCTATTAAACGCGGTGTACAGCATATCCTTGTTTGTCTGCCAAACTGTGAGCCTCCGGAAATAAAAACCATGAAAGGTTACTTGCCAAAATTCCGCTTGCATAACATCCCGCTGCTCCAGGAAACCTTTCATAATCTAAAGCATAATATCGACTTGTCGATGAAGCACGCACCACTAGTGAGCTTCTGAAGGCACTTTCCTCCCGGGTTCACTATTAAAATCGTACCGTCACAAGTCCCATAAACTACGTTGTTGTCTCTTGTGAACACAATTGATGATCAAGAGCCGAAACATTCCGATTTGTTCTCACACACAAGAGAGTGCGTGTAAGTTAAGAGTCCCATCCGGCCTTCTGGTGAGAACGACCAGATATTAACCAAATGAGACGATGTCAGGCTAGCAACCATGGAGCCATCGGATGAGATGGTGGAATTAGCACTAATGAGAACTTCAGGTAAGCCGCGAGAGATCGAAAGAAGAGTGGTTGAATTAATATTCACATACAATACCCCTCGCGTTGTAAGCTGAGCGAAACCAGCTTCTCTTTTACCGACCATATACTACAATACATGTTAGCCAATGGGGAGGGATTAGCGGCATCAAGACACACAATATACCTGTTTCCAAACAAATTAGGAGTCGAGTATCAGAGCCAAAAAATTCAAGCGAATTGATGCGAGTGTTATCAAGCTGAAAGCAACAATGATCGACAAGCTTCCAGGTCGAATGGCGCCCACCAGTAATCAGCTGCCATATAGCAACTTGGTTTTGGTAACCAATAGCTAACAGTTTAGCGCTGGCGTCGTAAGAGAGAGCATTGACCGTAGAGATTGTGTCGTGTATAATCTCAGTAATAAAGACCATTTTTTCCTGCAAAATTCAGAATTAGATAGGAGACCGGTCGAGCGAGCGAGACATACTATTACAGATGGTTTTACTGAAAGCTTGGCAAGATATATGGCTCCGTTAACGCACCCCAAAACAAGCTGCTGATTGCTTGCCCATGTAGCAGCGGTTATGACGCAAATTGGCCCCATACCCACTCGTAAAACAACGTAGCCGATTGAAGAAAAGACCAAAAGTTTGCCGCATTCCGTGGCTGAACAAATCCAACGCCCGCTGGGAGAGCCAGCGAAGACTGTCGGCCGCCCCAGCTGAAGCTCTGCGAGAGAATATACTTCGTGGTAGCTAGAGTAGTGATGAGACATCCTACCGAGATTGAGATGAGACTTACTAGAATGCATCTTATGTATGTTCTACAGACAAAGGCCTCACAGCGGGTACAGCCTAGCGTAGGCGGCAGAAATGATTGCGTATCATGATGGACAGTTCACTTGAAACTCAGCAAATGACGAAAACGGTGCTGTTTGACGTTCGGAGGCAGGCTACTAAGTTCCAAACGTCTGGCTTGGATATCGGATATGCTGGTCATCGGCTTGTCAGCAATTTGACGTAACAACGTCCTGTGGTGACATTGCATGCCGTCGAAAACAGCAGAGAACACTCTTGGACCTCAAGGTTCCCGCGCACTTTGAATACTGGTAGTAAAGTGTGCTCAGACTCAAACATGCTTCACGGAAGCTGTCCATTAATACAACATTAAGATAAACAACAGTGTGGATAGACTATTCAGATACAACTACGGCCATGGCGGGTGTAAGAAATGAATGTAGACTTCAATATCCAGCTTGGTGGCGAGGTGGCTCGCTGGTGTAGTACGTGACTTGGATATAGCGGGTGGGGATGTCCTCTAAGTACCGGAAGCCAACGCTTTGGACGCCTCCGTTGTTTTGTACAGACCCAGAAGGCCGCGTTGGTTTGGCCGGGAAGAAATGAGAAGTGGATATCGCCAACGGCTCTCGTATGCGCATTATGCTGCAGAAGCCCGTTAGGGGAATACGACTATAGCGCAGTCATGTTGCCTTCAAGTAGACCATCGGGTAGGGTCCGAAACCTCAGACGGCCATTTCCTTCAGATCTAACTCAAAGATAAGTTTGACCACATGGTGGTGAGCGTTGATATAATGACTTACCTTTTATCTACACTTCCTCAAGCTAACCGTGCTGGTACTATGCGAATGCTAGAGCGGCAACTATATCAAAAGCTGTGATGAACTCAAGGGGCAAGGCTGGCACAGTAGATGTCATGCCTGAAATGATTAGTTCGTACCATTGTAGCTAATGTAACACGACCTGCGTGCGATGTAGAGAAACGAGCAAAGGAGGAGCTAGGGGTGCTGGAACAAGGCAAAAGAAGGAGAAAAGACTGCGTCAAACCTGAGGAGCCCTGTGAGATGGAGGGCGGGTTATATGCTACTTTCCAAAAGAAGGGAATGGGGGCTGCTATTCGTGTTGATTCATGTTCATTGTTGGGAGATCAGCCCCAAGCTCCAGCTTCTTGTTTGGGGGGTTTGGGAAATGGCAAGGAGCGATCCTACCCCTTTGAGCGCTCAAAGCCTCTCTCTAATCACGCAGTTTGGCTTTAGAGAAGAATGAAATGCCGTAATTTGCTGTATGGTTGATGAAATGTTAATTTAAAAGAGAGCGGCGCAATAGGACTTTTGAACATTTTGAGACAAACATACGCGGACGTAGTAGATATTTCGCGTGCTGGTTTGTGCGCCGAATGTGTGCCACCAAACCACTTATCTCTACCAGAGCGAACGACGGCAATCAACAGCATTGGATATCACAAGGATGACGTATGAGGCCTTTGAACACGTGGATGGGGACCGAGACCCCACCCCGGCACTGAGTTTGAACTTAATTGGTCGTGTTGCTGGTTGTGTCTCATCGACATATTTAGCGAAGTTTGAACGGTCAGCAATTTTGTATTAAACGAGTGTCTGACTGTGGACAATAACGGGGAAATTTTCATTACGATATGAATTGTCATCAACTACTCAAGCGCGCGAGCAACATGTATTGTATAGACTAGTGAAAAATTCTGCCAATTACAAATCGGGCAAACAGAATGCAAACCCGAGAAAAGACGAGGTACGCAAACCACCAGATGAATGATCCACCGGCGCGAGACCACCCAAGTACTTGGGTTACGAGCTGTGGCCGTTCAGTCAATCCAATCAATTTATACCACAGGCGGTTCGTTGAATAACAGACTCACAAATCCAACGTTATAGGCGCTTGATAGATTCAAGCCAAACTTGTTGATATTCAAGATGAGGATTGCCACAGCCTACCCGTCGAACTCAGCTTGACGCCAATGTAAATAATGAAAAGAATCCCATAGCATACTGTCTTGGGTGTATACGTATCCATAAGTAGTGAGTACCCATTGTACGAGTATCGTTAGCTTGTACCCGAGCCCTTCTGCCCTCGTTGGTTTGTATCCAAGCCCTTGTGCCGCTTGTATTGTGCTAGAGTCAACGAAAGGAGTGGCGTCCAGCTGTAAAATTGTTCGTGGTTTTTCTTTTGCGGACCACTCGCTTTGAACATCTTGAAAAATCAGTAAAGGTAATTGAAGTGTATGAAAATACGCGTGCCTTCGACCTTCTGGCAGGTGAACTTGTTGTTGGTGTATCCGATCAAGAGGGTAGTGCATGTTGGCCCGATTGTGACGATGTATAACATTTGCTCATGAACCTAGAGCGCGGAGGTAAAGAAATGGTTGGAAAATAAAAAAAGCGAACTAACCAAGATAGATTGAACAAAATAATTAACTCAGAAGGTATATTGCGGATCGCCTTGAAGCGAGAAAACATAGACTGTACCAACAGGATCAGCGGCAAGTATAAGGCCAGAATTGCTGGAGAACGCAATAGGCAGCGTGTGCCCAGCCCACTCTCGGCCAGTAGGAACATTGAATGTCTCTCGCTCCGCCATATCTGGACCACGCGAAGTGAGCGGCCAGATAGAAATAGAGAGGTCGGCGCATGAGGCAGCGAGTAAAGAACAATTGGGCGACTCAGCAAAGTACGAGCTGAATCATAACTGGAATTAGTATAGTAACGTGTATAAGAACAAACATATTGGATGCTTACAGTGGCTCATCATTTTCCCCTCGATAGAAACCCAGTCCTTCTTGGTGCTTCTTCCAGATCCTAGCGAACAAGTGAGCTCAAGTACGCGATTGTAGTTGCTTGGGACTTACACAAACCCGGTGTCCCTCACGATCAGCAAACATGTACCCCTATCTTGTTGAATGAACATGATGTCGGTAATATTCCATTGGAAGCCGTTGGTTTTGCATTTGATCGTATCGAAGAGAGCCCAGTGTGGAGGCACAGCGCTTTTTTCCCACTGCCAAAGTTCGATTTTGGCAGGGAAAGCGACCGCAAGAAAAGCTTGAACGCGGTGATAACACATCGCTAGGACTGCTTTGTTGCCCGCTGGTATGATTGTCGAGAGCGTGGCTAGCTTATCATGCTGCGGAATTCGAATGAGTATGGCTAAGGCCTTGAGCAAATAGTTCTTACTGGATACTTATCATAAATCAAGTTGGCCTTAAGTACTTCTCCAGAGTCGCTCGTAAGTATGATAAATTGATCTGTCACCCACTTAAACCCTGTGATGTGTTGCTGAGACTTGAGACAAAGAAAGCCGAGTACATGGCCGGATTGGAGGTCAACGAGCTGCAAGTCCCCATTGGTTCCTATGCACGCCATATAACAGCCGCTGGGGGACAAGCGAGAGATAACGTTGGGGTCGCTTTTGCGAAAGAGGATTTGACTGAAAGGGGACTGAAATTCCATAGTTACAGAAGGTTACAGGCAGTAGCACAACTAGGGAGGAGAGGGAGAGGGAAGGAGGCAAGTCGAGCTCAGGCTGGTCGGCAAGTCGTACGTAGAGTTTTTGTCTTCGGAATGGGCCCAAAAGTCCGGGCAGCTTGAACCGAAAGAAATCGACCCCCGGAGCATTAGAGTTTTGCAAAATTAGAGCCGACAGCGTGGGTTGAGTTTGGGGTCGAGGCAGAACATCAATATCAATAGGGCCCCGAGTTTTCTTGTTGTCGTACTAGTGCCAGCTTTTGTCAGATTTCGAGAGGCGTTGAGAAGTCGGGCAAGCGGCAAGCTTCAATAACACTAGAGTTGTAGCCCTGAAAGCTGTGTTGAGAATCATGTTGACTATCGCGTTGAGAATCATGTTGACTATCGCGTTGAGAATCATGTTGACTATCGCGTTGACTATCATGTTGACTATCACGTTGACTATCATGTTGACTATCGCGTTGAAACTGATGCCAAAAACCAGTTGAGAGTGTTAAGAGCCACGCCCAGACAGAAAACCGGGCCAAGATCTCTGTTGTAAGCATCCGAGGGTTGAGTACTACGTCGACTATTACGTTGATTGTTGTGTTGACTTTTGCGCCAACTGTGTCATTAAATATTGTGTTGAGCATTGTGTAGACAGCAGTGTTGAAACCCACGTTGAAAGCCCGGTCGGTATTTTAAAATCTAGAATAGCTTAATTTGTGCATCAGTTATTCGCGTCATCAATAACCTTACATCATGTGACTCAAAGCCTCGTCGTTGTTCCCCCCAACTCTCACCCATGAGAGCGCCTCTTCCCGGTATTGCCCCGACCAAAGGAGCGCAGGCTTACTTTGTTGACGCCTCAGTTAAATAATGGATTTTTGTTTGAGCGTTGACTTGCCCTCGTCTGTCTACCTCGGAGTCAACTCTTAAGTCAACGCCTAAGTCAACAGAACTGTCTACCCTAATGTCAACCCCAATGTCTACTACTAATTCAATCGCCGAGACTCTTAAGTCAAGCTTGTCAGCTACCAACATAGAAGTCAGCAAGGTAGGCTACGAGGCCTATGTCTCCTCGGACAGCGATTCGAGCGAACAAGGCTCTTGCAACATGAGCTTGGACTCGGAATATCTCGACGCTTGTAACAATAGGAAGAACCCAATACTTTTCCCGTAAGGTGTTTCGCCGACTTTGTGCTATATAACTAACAACCCTGAAGTGTACCAACCAGTGTCTCCAATGCGGCTAAAACGTTAGTAGTTATAGTCCATAGCCCATCAGTTCGGTTACTAATCATCCCTTTGACAGTATCTTGGACAGGAATGAGCAAAATAGCGAGGAGAAATCTGCTGTCTGGGTCGCAAAGTTGCACAAGGACATGCCTTTTGAGTGAGTGCTTATTGGTTTACCTCCATACAAGTCTCTCGTGCCAACCAATCTATTTGCTATTAGCAACAAGTTGGTTGACAGCAAGTCGGCTAGCGACGAGTCAGTTGGTGATGGATTGGTTGGTGATGAGTCGGCTGACGACCAGTTGGTCGACGATGAGTTGGTTACGTATGTTTGTTTGATATATCGCGCTACTAGGCCACAACTTACACTCGTTATCTTTAGCAACTCCGAAATTGAAGTTGACCAGCTCGTTAGCATTAAGAGGGGTAGTAAAGCTTTGAGTAGTGGAGACAGGTCAGTACATTTGCGTTGTGCTCTCAACGGCATCTCATCTGTATTGTAGTCTCTCTTTGGGAGCTTCTGGCTTCGATGCAATCATGACTTACTTGTCGGAGCTTTCCCAAAATTCGTGATCTTTATCCTATGGCTGAGTTTTATAACTAATTGAGTCTAATATCCTACCTTTCACCTGACCAAAAACAATAGCTCAAGTGATCTGTTAGTTGTCAGCTTGATTCACGAATTTTCATTACTTGAACCTACTTGCAGCTTGATGCTTTCGGTCTCGACAACATCTGCCTTTAACATAACAACCCCTGCCCAACCTACAACCACTCCGTTTAATACGCCTAATCACATTGCAACCGCTAGCGGAAGCTCCAGTCTTCCAATTGTGTATAGTTCTCCCAGCTCACGCTACCGGCCGTATCAGTGACCCGGGGTGCGGCCTGGTAGTTGGAAGTACGTACGTTACGGGACCAACATAATTTTTACTTACAGTCATTACTATCCAGGGAAAATAGATACGGAGATATAATCTATGTACTCCTTCCATCATATCTTTTGCATCTGAACAACGATGGAGGCAGGTGGTCTTATTCGCTTACCTCTCCCATGTCCAACTGCCACAATCGTGTCATTGGGGATATTAGTTTTGCCCCGGGCGAAGTCGAAGGGTTTGATTATTGGGTGTGCTGCCAGGCGGACACCAAAACTGGGCGCGATTGGGTCTCTTGGGAGCTTGGAAACATCCATCCACGCTTCGAAGAACTTATCTTACAGCACTCACTGTCTGATGGACCTCCGAAGTGGGTCCGGCACCCGACTCTCTGGCCTGCGTGGTAGTTTATTCCAATGTATATTAGTTATGTTATACACTACGTGTCTTTGGAACTGGTACCAAAACAGATGCAACAGAACGATGAGAAAACGAACAGATGACGAAGGCGTCGTACGGTTTGAATCAAGGACAAATTGTATCCTACACTGACCAAGGGAGCAGGGAAAAAAGTCGTGCAAACAGTAGGTAGCTACGCGCTACGCGCCTGAGCTGAGATCCAGTTTTCCGCTTGCCGCTATACAGGTGACAGACTCCTCTTCTGGGAGACTTTGGGGAGAGGTGTCGTGACCCGCTCCCACGCCTCACGACCTTTGCGCTGCGCGCCTACTTTCTTGTCTCGATCTCTAGCGCTAAATGCGCCTTCTTACTTTGTTACGTGGCTTGACACTCATAAGCCCCATTGTAAGCAGCCCTTACCCAAGCAGCACAGCCCGTGCAGCGCTCCCCCTTTCTGCCACCTCTCGTGGCTATGACTCGTTTCCACTGTACCTACCCACTTCTACGATGTACTGCCTCGCTCTACAATGTATGACTCACGTACGCACAGACCATGTACCTCGTAGTATATATACAGTGGAGAACAAGCCGAGTACCCTCAGCTTGTTCTACCTCGTCAACTCTCCCCTCTACAGTGTGACTATACTAGCAGGCTTTAGCGCGGCTAGTGTTA
>WSTJ01001213.1:0-14316 GCA_019623705.1 Ceratobasidium sp. 428 | reverse complement strand
ATCAGTGCCAACCGCACTCAAATTAACCACGGGTTGGATGCCGAATCTGGAGTCCATAGTGTTACAACGAAAGCCAGTCCATCTCACAGCGATACTCACTTGGTCAAGATTGACGGATCTCCAATGCCGCTGTATTCGAGCAAAGGCGGAGTGGAAATTGCGCCTCCGCTCACAATAATATCGGTGCCTTTCTGTTATTCAGAACTCTTTAGTACCGAATGGTGTATATATGCGGTCGTACTTACTACAGTATGCTTATCTCCCGTATCAAGGTTGACGTACTCAAACCCACTGGCAACGGCAAGGCCATTCTTCTTTGGCCCCCAAGTGATACGCGTTGCCTGCGCTCTTGTATAGACCCGTAAGTTTGGTCGCCCCTCGACATGGAAATAAGCGGATCCGGAGTATGACCGTGTAAAGTTAAGAGGTAAAACGGCCTACATGCTAGTGAGAACTAGGTTGAAACACAGAGCTATAGATCCTTACAAGTGGGCGGAACCCGGCTCCCGTTGCGTTCCCTCCTTCGCCATCTACATCTGCAATGCGATGACCCAAGGAGTTCATAGTAGGTATGATATAATCAGTGAATAGCCTGTAGAATTGCAGGTAATTAATGGCAATCAAGGAGCTGAAATAGGAATCTCTCACGAAGAAACGTTGGTCTGCAAGGTAGAAGAGATAGGCCCAGAGAATCCGTGGTGGTCTTTTCGGTAGGTTATAAGTGAAGTGTAGTTGGTGATTGGAGGATGAAAGGTTTCCAGCTTTTTATAAACATTATTAACCCAAACCATGCCGGACAGAGCCAGAGTGCTTACGTCTTTCCAGGCTTCGAAGAAACTATTCCAATTCCTAGTAGAGAAAATATGAAGTTTGTCTATACGCGGGTATAAACAATGGTACACACCAGCCCTTGTTACCCAGAGATTCCCATAGATCGTATTCGTATTTTCCAGAGCGATGCATAATCAATGCATTCATTGCAGAGCTACCTCTGCGAACCAAAACGTAAATATAATTGAAGAGACATGGCTATAGAAGAAACACTAACCCAAGAACCTTTCCTCTCTGTACTGGAATGATAGTGTTGTTCAGTTGAGGCTGAGGAACTGACTGAAACTTCCAATCAAACTCGGTCCCTTGGATGGATAGTCGTTGCCTTGGGTCGTAAATCGACGCACTTCGCTCAAGATGTAAATACAACCATCCTCGGAGGGGTAATCTGAGCTTAATACGTACTTTCCAAAACCAGAATACCCGGCCTCAAGCACAGTCACAGTCACTTGAGGATCCGCCGAAAGTTGAACCGCCAGGAGTAATCCAGCTAAGCAACTCATAGGTCAGAACCAGTTTAGTCAAGGCAAATAGATATAGCAATCACCACTACCACCGCCGGCAATGACATAGCTACGTGTCAGCGCCGAGTCGGCTAGGCTAAGAACGGTGGCGACGGTTGCAACTTTTCGTATCAACATGTCCGGCCAAGTGAACAGGTAAGACCAGAGGAGGGACAGTATTTGAACACTCCAGTTACTGGTATTTATCATGTTTCTTTCGAATGCTGCGTGCCGCGTGAAACAATACTCCCACATAACCGTAGTACAGGGCGAGTTGTGGAAGTCTGATGAACGCGAACGACCACCTGACGCTCACAGGGGGTCTTTCATTGGCTCGTCGAAAGGGTCGGTGAACTCGGCACCAAGAAGCACGGGTAACCTTGTGGAAAGAACAGATCACTTTCCAAGAACAGAAAGTCTGTGGTGCGTGTGGCGTGGTCAAATACAGGATCATTGGGAGAAGCTGTTACAAATGTAACGCGGCGGATCACGCTTTCCTTTCTCGACGTAAACATATGCCGAACTACGATATTTGGTTGCCCCTCTGCTCCAAAAATACATGTCTATATGCGTGTACCTGTGATCAAGCTCACAACTTCCTATTCGGCAACTCCATGTCTCCTTTTTGGGACCGATCAATTCATTTTGAAGTCCAAATAGGGGGAGCTCCTGATCGTGTTGAGTTTGCATGTATATAAGCAGCGCTCGACCGTAATAATCTGCACTCAGTCAAGCAATCTCAGCTCTCAACTATCACTATCGACACTACTCACAAATGCCTTCTAACATCAATCCTGTGGTCGCCTTTCGCGAAATGCTCGGTCTAGCTCTCATGTCAACCGGAATGCAATCACCCATGCACCACGTTCTAAGCGCTGTAATAATCAGCACCATGGCTCTCCTGGTAAGTTTGAACTCATCCATTAGTGAGTCTATTAGTGCTTACGTGTCTATAGGCAGCGTCTGGGGAGCAAGCTCGTCTTCGCCCAACAACTATCCCTCAGGATGTTCTCGCAGTCTCAAATGAAGTTATAATCCTAAGTATCTGCTTCGGTCTGAATGTTCAATTCCGCTTCAACGATATCTTCGTGAGCAAATTGGCCAAACATATCCACTCACAATACTAATGACTTACTGCGTACACAGGAGGTCCCCCTCAATATCATAGCCGACGGACATATCATTGGATTTGACAGTTTCCACGTTTATCTCAAGAGCAAGGTATGCTCCTCATTTATGCTGAAGTTCAGGAGTTGAATAAGTCCTTCAAAGCCCGTTTCCCCAGAAGAGCTACGGCGCGCGCAACTCATGTTCAATTTCTTGGCACTTGTGCGTCACTTTGCCAACCTGCTCGGTCCTCAAGGCGTTTCCGAGCTGGTCGAGGAGTTCAAAAATCCGTCGAAGGCTAGCAAATCTACTGATTGCCCCAAAGTGATTCGGACTCGAAGCCGCCGCTATGGCTTGTCCACCCCTCCAGCCCTTCCGACGACCCACACTACCAGAACAGCTCCCGCCACACCATCCCTCCCACCCAAGAGACAACCTCTCACTACACGAGACATCAACCGCAACATTTCCGTCGACAACTCATCTGAACAGAAGAACAAAGATAGTGGTACCACAAAGCGAACCAACCGCCTGAAGCGTCTGGCCCGGATCTGGACCAAGGAGAATGCTCCCCCAGTTGCTGAGACTGAACGCAGAGAACGCAACAAACGCAAAATCCGCGCCGGTTTCATCTGAACAACCTCAACATATACACACCTTTTTATTACTCTATGCCCCTCTTTTTATCAACACTATATGCCCATATTCTTTTTCGCTCTCGATTCTTGTCCTTCATATTATCATTTTTGTGTCTGGGTCCTAGCTGGTTATTGTCATTTGTGCATCGTCTCTCTTTGAATCAAATCCTTTTGCAAACAACATAGTGGCACAGTTGATACTGGAGCAGGGAGCGACTGAAAACCGGTGGATCGGTTCATGACCAGGCAAGTCGTAAAAGGCTAAAAACAAAATAAATATTGCGGTCCGTAGACCGTCCACTCTGAACTAGCGTGTCATCCTTGTGCAGGGGCCATGCTAATCTTCTCTGTATCGTTCCAATTTTTGTATATGTCACTCCGAAGAGGACAATAGTTGGTAGGAATTTCAAAGTTAGCCGGCCCGCCGAAATAATTGATTCTGGTTTTGTGGGTCGGCCTTCAATGTCCTAGCAAGTCACTTGTAGGCTCGCTACCAGCCTCTCGGGTCTCTCAGGGTTCGTGCCTCACCAATTGAGAGGCTGGGATCACGTTACAATGAAATCTGACCCAGTCTACAAAATCGAGCGACCAGCAGGATCCCCCCCTTGCCGACACAAATTCACCTCGACGCCAGGCTAAAATCACTCCTGGCGCATCAGAAGGTGGGCGCCCGGCTTTTCCCGCCTCGGTTTGACTCGGATCGATGTGTATCGTAGTTTATAGCCCGAGAATTAATGCTAAAAACGCGAAAAAAGCGGGCAGTGCTCGCGGCCACACTTGAGAACGTTTCGCTTTTTTACGAGCGCACTCGTTCATTGGAAGGCAGAGCAAACTGGCGGCCGCGCTCGAGAGGCGTCACGGCTTGTCACGAAAACGTGGCCCCAGTCCACGGTTTTCGGCGCTCCGAGGCTCGGAAACCAGTCCAGCCTGTTGTCGGTCACCCCCACGTCCGGTAGCTGTGTTTCCTCGCGCTGCACTCACTCGAACGGCGCCAAACCTGTCCCAAACGAACCCGAGGCCCTTCTGCGGTGACTCCAACCTATATCCAGTAGTCTTTTGACTCAAATTCGTCCCCCGCCGTCGCCGCCGCTCAGAGACTTGCATCGTCGTTCTCTTTCGTTCTGCAAGTTCCTCGACGCCCCTACTACCAGCCTGCTCGCGACCGAGTGTTGTCCTTAATTGAGGCGCCAAGTGGCTGCCGATATCTTGAACGACTTTCGGACAAATTCGGGTTGGTGCGCGTCGGCGATACCGAAAGGTGCTCCGACGACTATGTGCGTGAGCACCGGCCCCGCGCGCCCGACTAGCGCTGTGCTTACGAGGCACGTCCCTGCCCGCTTTGCTCCGGGTCTCCAGCTAGCGTAGAGGCGTATCGGGTTTCCTAGTAAACTCGATACGTCCGAGCCTCGGACGTAAGCGCCGCATCCTAACCCGCCCACGACAAGCCCCTTGTCAAACTTTGCTGACCGGTACGTCGGGATGTCTTGTTTGCGGCGGACATACTTGCTCATATATTTACAGACGCTTGTTCATACATGGCCGATCTTACAAGTTTTCATCAGAATCAAATTCTTCGCCGGGAGCGACGTCCTCATCTTCGTCCACATCCTCGTCCGACTCCGACTCTTCGTCCTCGTCCACATCCTCGTCCGAAAAGACAAGGCCGGCGATGTCCTCTTCCTCGATGTGGTCCCAATCGAACAGCGCTGAAACGTCGTCTTCTTCGTCTTCGCCATCGTCGTTCTCCCTGGCGTTCTCGGTAGCCCCTACGTCCCCGTCTGTGGTGTCCTGATCCTGGGCGGGGTCCACCGTATCATCTTGTCCGCCAGCTTCGGGCCCTGGCACGTTCTCTTCGGGTGCCGGGTGCTGGCCAGGAGTGGCTTGTGGGGTGTCCGAACTCAAGGGGGAGATTTTGAATCGCTTTTGTAAGTTCTTGAAGTAATCGTTGTAGTTGTCGATTGTTCTTTTTGACCCGTGCGCCAGCCGTCGATAACCTTCCGATATGACATCCTTTGGCAGCGTGTCTTCTGGGTCGAACGCGCGACCTGGGACGAGTTCATACACCCGATGGTCGCGCAGGCTCGTGGCTAGCAGCTGGATGTCGTCTTCGATCGAGACGGAGCTGTGTCTGGTGCCCTGTCGGTCGCCCAACGTTGTGTGGAACTCGCGAGCGATCCGTCGTAGGACAGCCACGCACGGAGCAATCATAGCGAGCCACTCCCAGGATTCGTTACTGCCGTGCGCCTTGTAAATCGTCTGAAAACCCTGGTTAACGCATTTCCGTTTTTGCGTCCAGATACTTACCTTGATCTGAAGGTTGAGGTGCTCTTGCATTAGGTCTGCCGGTTTACTCGAGTTTGGATTCCCCGACGTGTTGACGAGCCACGCCCGCGCGATGGCGCTCCTTTGGGCAGGTATGGTAAGTCCAAAGCTTTTCATGAGAGAAACCCGCTTACCGTAGAGGGGCTGGCCAGACATGAAGGTAGTTGTGCAAGAAGACCATCGACTCGTACGCGTACTTTGTGTGCCGAGTCCCGCGGAAGGCTAGAGCTAGCGTCTTCAGGCTCGCCACTACTCGGTCCGAGCAGCCGCTTTTGATGGCCTCGATAAAGTTCTTGAGTCGCAGGGATATATTGAAGAACAGGATACCGGACTCGAAAACCATGTCGCCCGCCGGCGGTATTGGCTCCACGGGGTTGGCGGTCTCGTCGGCTGGCCTCTCGGCCTGCGCGGCCGCGGCGGCCTCTCGCGCTTTCCGCAGACGATGGGCTATTTTCGGGTTCGCGAACATGTTCAACTGCTTGCGCACATCACCCTTGAGCTGTTCCTAGCACGCCTCGAGTTCTTTGGGCTCTGAGCCGTTGCTTTGGGTGAGTGCGCGCATGTAGCCGGCGATGTCCTTGTGGCCGGTCACGCGCGGAAGGGTGCAGAATATGCGTCCATACAGGGACACATTCACTAGGTCTAAGGCGTGGCGGTATGGTGGCAAGGAGGTGAGTACAAGTTTCCTTCGACCCAGCAGCGTGTTGTGCGCCCAGAGCGAGGCGGGGTTAGCCTCGCTGCTTGGCAGGCCCCAGAAGTTCTCGAGGACGAGGGTGGTAGCCGTCATCTGGAAGTGGAAAAGGCCGGGACCTTGCACTACCTCGGCCATGGAGCTGACCGGTTTCTCGTTTCCGACTCGCCAGGTCAGTGCCTTTCGCAGGTGGGACATCGAAAGCTGGTCGCCCAGCATCATCTTGGCATGAGTGGGAGCTGGAGTGTCGCCAGGTGAGAGCTCTTTTACGATGGCCTCGTACACATCAATGTTGCCATCGACGCTGCTCTCATTGACGTTCATTGCAGGCAAGGGATGGAGCTTGTTTGCTCCAATCGGAGCTAGGTGGGGGAAATCCTCTTTGAACGGCTTCTTGAACCTCGAGAACGCCTCACCTCCGTGCTCGATTAGGATACCCAAGACAGTCTGTACAAGCGAGGTCTCCTCCAAGCGGTACTCCTCTGGGGTGAGTGCGATATCGTCCAGCTGAAGCGGAGATGCGGACGAGAGGTGATCCCAGTACGCTTCTAGGTCCAAGTCCTCTTTGGATACTCCGGGCACTTGGTAGAGGGTTGCGCAGGTCCCAGTCTCGAACGCGTCTGCCACAAGAGTTTCATTTAGCCTGGATTGACTGTTGTACTGGCACTGAGGAATATACTTACCTGTGTGTCCGACTGCTTGCTCCGCGACCCTGGATGAGAAGGCGATGTTGTCGTACGTAATCGCTGTCACGTGCTCCTGTACAACCTCGCGTGCTTTCTCTCGCAGCGATAGTGAGAGTTCAGGCAAGAGCCCCATCCTCGGCCTCCGTGAGCTGGTAGGTGCTTCTCCCGCCGAGTTTGCTTCTTCCCGACCACTGCTCTGGCGCTTGCCTCGAGGGGAAGTGCGGACCAGCGACCCGTACGTCACGACGATGCCCATGCGCGAGAGAATGCTGAAGCATTGCCGTTGGAGGCCTGATATGTACATCATACCCCCGAGTATCTGCTGGAAGCGGTTATTGTACTGGTTGTACTCCCGTAGGAGGGACATTAGGGAGACGACCGCAACCTGGGGTTAGGTGAGTCCATATAGTTTGGATTTATCTAGGGCTTACTCACCTTCCGCTTGTGCATCTTGGGTGTCATCTTAGTACCCTTAGCCTTCTCCATAGCGCGCTCCTGTGCCCTGGAGGTAGAAAACCACGCCGCGACATCGAGCATTACAGGGCAGAATTTTGCCAACTTGTCCTCCGTGTCCTGGAGCCGGAATCCTAGGAAGAAGTCCTCGTCGATTGGTAAGTGACGTGACTGCAGGCACCGCTTTCTAGTAATTGCTTGCGCCTCCTTGCGTACAGTCCGCTTTACGTGGTTGACAGCCCAATCGTGGGCTCGCCGGCGGCCAGAGGGCGTGTGGTTCTTCTTTGTGGTGATGCTCTCCATGAACCGTTCGAAGTAGAACTCATTCTTCCAAAACTCCCCCCAGCGGTCGTACGAGTTTGCCGGTTCAAAGAAATGGCAAATAAGATCACCCATCGTGAGTCCAAAACTCTTAAGCTGAGCGAGAACCAGCTCGATGTGAGCTCGACGTTGATTTGCCTTCTCTTTGGCTTTCGCCTTTTCAGCTCGGTCTTTTGCCGCCTTGGCCTTGGCTGCTTCTTTGGCCTTGGCCTCTCGCCTCTTTCGCTCGCGGTCTCGCGACAAACGGCTTAGCTCAGGATCGGGTTGTTTTCTGCCTTTTTTAGGCACGGCTGGTCGGACGGCCGGTGGTTTGGAGGATGAGGACTGCACGGTAACAGCTGGTGGGGTGGATGTACTGGTGCGTGAGGCTTGTGTGGATGATGGGATGTCTGGTGGGGTCTGGGGATTCGGTATGTCTTCGTCGTCCGAGTGATTTGACCGCCGATCTAACTCGTCCTGTAGGCTGTTGTAGTTATCTGAAATGATTGCAATATATATGCCACTCACATCTTCGTCATCGTCATCGTCCTCATCTCCATCTTCATTTTCATCTTCGTCGTCGTCTTCATCGTCGGCTTTCCCAAACATATCCTCCATACTCTGAGACAACAGCAAATCTAGGTCAGGCGAGTTTGTGAACGCTTCTGACAGCTGCGTATCGGGTGGGCTCTCCATCAGTAAAAGAAATTAACTCGGATTTTGAGCGAGGACAGTGCAGGACAGTGTGTTGGGCTGGGGCCAAGCGTGAGAGCTCAAGGTGCGCCCGTGACCCATTATTTCATCTCTTGTCTGCATTGCTTGGACCGTCCAAGCCCTCTGCACAATCCTTGCCTACCACCATCCCCTCACCCGCAATGACCGCCCCCCAGAACCCAAAGCGCCACCGCAAGGCGCCAAAAGCGAGGCAGGAGGTAGTAAACGACAAACGTCCCGCTTGCCTGCGACTGACCGACAAAGAAATGGACGAACTCAACATCGAACAACGCATGTGTGATCAGTTCAGCTGGGAGAATGGCGCAAAGCCCTTCCAAGTCAGGGCCACCCGTGCGCAGCTGTCTGGGACCAACGTGCTTCTTCACGCGAGCACTGGTAGTGGCAAGACCGCCGTTGCAGCTGGGCCGCATGTAGTGCCAGCCATGAAGGGGATGGTAACACTCTTTGTGGCTCCATTGCTCACCCTTCACACCGAGATGGTACGTGCTCTCTTCCTTCCTTGCCCGAAACCGGCTGAGCTGATCCGCATGTACAGACCGAGACCTTCAAGAATAAATATCATCTTTCCGCAATCGCCTTGAACAGCCTGATTGAAAGCGGGACCAAGGATATCTTTGATGTATGCTGCCCTTCTCATATCAGTTTTGCAGCTGATAGTTACTCCAAATTCTAGGAAATTATTGACGGAAAATATCAGATTGTCACGCTGGCTCCCGAGATGCTTCTGAGCCGTCGCTTTGTCGATGCGGTCTTGAAGTCACGCCGCTTCCGACGGCGCCTCTTGTCGGTTGTCATAGACGAGGCGCACTGCATCTCCCACTGGGGGGATAATTTTCGCAAACTCTATGGCGCGATCGGTCTCATCCGTGCCTTTCTCCTTCCTCGCACCCCCATTGTCGCTATGTCCGGTACTCTCACCCGCCGAGTCCGCCGCCATATCTGCAAAAAACTCGGATTCTCCTCAGCAGGGGGAAACTTTCTCAACCTCAACGAAGGGAACGCGCGCCCCAATGTCTCTATTGCTTCCCTGCCGATGAAACACCCAGTGGAATCCTGCAAAGACGCGGATATTGTGATCCCTCCAGACGCGCAGCGGGCAGAAGATATCGACAAGACGTTTGTCTACTGCGACGACAAGGACACGATTTACTCCATGGTCGACCATCTTCGCGACATACTGCCGCCTTCTATTAGCCCTGAGGTGATCCGGCCGTTCACTGCAAGCCACTCGGCCGAGTACCGAGCAGATGCGATGGCCGCGTTTGTGGCGGGCAGGATACGGGTGCTTGTATGCACCGAAGCCGCCGGCATGGTTAGTCAGGTTTCTTTTATCTTATCAGATCTCCTATTGATGCTGATTCTAACATAGGGGTGCGACATCCCAGACGTCTTGACCACGGTTCAGTGGAAGACGCCCAAGACAACTAGCAACGCCGTCCAGCGTGGCGGCCGCGCCGCGCGCGGCAAAGACCGGACCGGAGTCTACATCCAATTCAACGAACCGGCCTCCTATCGCGTCGACCCTACCGAGCCGGCTCCCGACCCCAAACCACGCCGGGGGAAACCCAAGAAAAAAGGCAAAGGGCGGGCCAATGAGGCAAACAATCCCGAGGACAACCAAGACGGCACGACTAGGAGCCGACAACCGGACCGTGGTTTCAAGTCTTCCGTCCGCGCACAGCCTGAGCTGCGTGAAGACTCGCCGGGCGAAGGTATTTACTGTTTTGTCCAAACGACGGACTGTCGAAGGAAGGTCTGGGACCAGGTTTTTGGAAACGAGCCGTACGGTAAGTACATTAGTTCCACACACCCGTACCGCCCTCGGCTCAAGAAACCTTGCCTCTCAGACCTAACTGTTCCGTGCTGCGACCTCTGCGACCCTTCTTTCCTTGATAAATATAATTTCACACCCCGCGAGAAAGCCACCCGCGCGCGTAGGTTGGCCAAGTGCGAGGTCTCACAGTCTACAGTCCAGGCATTGGAGCAGTGGCGCGACTCAACCTTCGATCGCGACTACCCCAGCGCGACTTGGGACTCCCGTTCCTTCATGGACGACTCGTTGATCAGTCTCTTGTCCTCCATCGACCCCACTGCCACCTCCCTCGACGCCATCACCGCCTCTATCCAACCTCAGTGGGCTCATTGGGGGAAATACAAACAAAGCATATACGATGTTCTATTATCTATCGACGACACTCAAGCACAGGATCAATCCACGGAAGCCGACTCACAATGGACGCCTGCCGCACCAAGCAGGAGCAACCCAGCAGGGCCGTCGTCGAGCCGACCAAGCGCGAAGCGCCAGCGGTTGCCGGCACCCAAGTCGAACAGGAAACCTACAGCCCGTAGGGGGAAATTAGTACGTGTATACCCGTCCCATAACTGAGCCCCTTACCTGAGACATCTGGCCAACAGAACGAGCATGAAACCCTGCACGACGACTGGAACGTTCAGCCTACAATCCACGACACCGGCAGCCAGATTGAAGCGAGCCAGAGCTGCTCACGGAGCATGTTCTCTTCCAGTCACCCGACGTTAGCACTCGCATCCCAGTCGTACGGCCAGCCTCTACAACACGGTCACGCAGCCGCACCGGGTCCCTCCAACTATCATCCAATACACGCACCGGGCGCACAGTTGCCTCAGCAGACATATGCATTGCCCCCTAACCCCGTCTACACTCACCATCAATCTCCCTACACGCAAACCCATCATACCTACGCGTACCCGCCCCCCTACCCCTACCCGCCCAACGTCCAGTTTGCCCCTCCTTCAACGCCTGCCCCTAGTCATAACTATGCTTGGCCGCCCGCTTCGTCTGGCCAAGCTCCCTGTGTGCAGGCAGGGCCCTCCTATAGCCAAGACTCTCAATCGAACCATCTGGGGGCCAAATAATAGGTGAGAGACTCACCTTTACGTGTGGTCGTCAACTCAACATGGGGATAAACCGCGCGGGTAGACATAAGACAGGGCTGCCGCCACCAAGTCTCGGCACTTTGACGTCGAAAAATGGGGTCCAACTCTGGTTGGACACCAGTGTAGTTATCTAGCCAGTAATAAATAACAGAGCGGAAAAAATACATAATACCTTTTTCTAAGAGCCCCACGAGTAGCATGGAATCGCGAGCGAGAGCAGACGTTTCGTGGGCCGCCCGAGGCGCAGGGGTCGTCCGGGTTTCTTGGAGGATGGAATTGCGTTCACGAACGAATGTGGCACGGCCCTCTGCATGTTGGTTGTCCACCTCCTGACTATACTAGAGTAGGATAAGCAAACCCGAATAAGACACAAAACAAAAAGGAAAAAAACATACCGTTAACACGGCCTGGCCTGCAACACCTGCACACATCCCGCCCCGACGCCCAACCCAACGCTAACGAAAGCGCCCGTATACCTGCCTTTAGCCGTAGCCTGCGGGTATAACGGATGGGAAGTTTGGCGGAAGCAGGAGATAGCGGGCGATCTGTGGACTCGCATGCTCGCACCGGGGCGTCGCAGACGCTCCTCCCGGCCCAAGGAGGGCGGTTCAGAAAAGACGCTCTGCGCGCGCCCCGTTGGCACCGCCGTGCAGGAGCTCAAATTCCCGCGGCATTGGGGCTAGGAGCTCGACCGCGCCCTCCACGGCATTGGGAGGACTGGCGTTACGAGCCGGACCACCTCTCACCACTCCCCCGGCCCAAGACGGGCGGTTCAGGGAGCCGCGGCGGAGGCGTTCTGGCTCTAACTCCCCGTCTGGACAGACAGGGGCCGAATTTTTGCGCGAACAAAAGAGACCTGGCGAGAGCCTGTGGACGACGAGGGTGTTGGGCGTAGAAGAGTCTCGTAGGCGCCCAACAAAGGGTCCCTTACTCAGCGATTCCCACGTCTCCAGGGGGTTGTTGACTGTCTCTATCGAGTCGCTGGATTTCCCGTTCCACGCCTCAGGCATTGTAGCTAGATGCAATGCGCTCGCATTCCAATCCGAATATAATACACAGCCGGGTGAGCCCCGGACTTCATACACTACATAGCGACCCCGTGCTGGCAGTACCTGAGCACGGCGGGTTCGTACGCATTGATATACCTCGAGCGATAACGAGTCGTCGTACGAAGCCGACCGGTCGTCATCTGGTCACCGTACACAAGGGCATCCGCGTCCTGCGCATTCGTCAACTCTAAATCGTTGGGTGTGGGTCCCGAAGTTTGGGGTCCGAGCGACGACGATAGCGGTGGAGATGGCGCGGGCCTATCGGCAGGCAAGCTTTTAAGAGAAGAGGGTGAGCCTCGATACCGAGAGCAACAATACACTGACCTGCTTGCTGTAGAACCGAGCGATAAAGACGGCTGGTGGCACAGAGCAGGTAGCGCCATCGGTACTGCAGTGCGGCGTCGCCAAAGCGACCGGCCAAGTCCCAGAAAACTGCCCAGGCGGTAGTCCAGACGCTCTGAAGGCCTCGATTCAGGATTGCGGTCCCCGGGACGACCTTGTTCCCGCTCCGGCGGACGAGGATCAGTTGCCAGGGGGGTAAGTGGAGACGCGAGAGGCGTAGCGCCGCGGATAACGTCGTCCAGGGTAATCCTAGAACGAGTAGAAGAGCCGGTGTCTGGTGCGGGGACTTTGGGATTGTTCATGTCGCTCTTCGGGGGAGCGACCCGACCCCCCTCTCCTCATATCTGTCTGTGGTTGAATGAGCTAGACCTCAATTTACGTTGCCAAAGTCTGATGTAAATTTAGCCATTTCTCGAGTGAATAAATACATACGTTTAACGTTATACAGACTACTGTAACGTATTCGAAATAAAATCATGGCGGGTTGACGCGCCTTGGGCTCTCTACGACGCGAACGTTTGCGTCAGACACACGCATGTCCCGATTCAGGCGGCTGACTCACCCGTGCCCCTGGCACGTGAGCTCACCCAGGTCACTGAGTGTGATGCAAGAGACACTGTCTTGTCACTCGGAGCGCAAGGTGGCTGTGAGCGCTAGTCACTCTTCGAGCCGGACGCCGTCGAACGCGGCGACACTTAGCTATATGCTACTCCCAGTGGCGCAAGGCGATACACGAAGCCACGGGCCGCTCCCTCGGCCGGTTTTCCCGCCAAAAAGGCGATAAATTTACCCCGTAGTGCACAGAATACATATATACAAGCGGTTATGGTACAGATAAAAATCGTACAAATTCACATTCGAGCTCTGAGAACGATTGCCGAGAGATGTTTATATGCTCACCCGGTCGAGTTCTGAGGCGGACGGGACGGGAGGGAGGGGTGGGGGTTCATTACAAAAGTTTGTAATGAACCGTGCTCTGCTTTGCAATGAATCGATGGGGGGGGTCAGATTCTTGACCAAGGCTTTCCCAGTCTCTGAATGAGCGTACCCTCTTCTGTCTTGTTTTGGGGCTCGGAGTGCGAATTCAGGGACTGGTCACGAGTCTAAGTCACTTGTAGCACTTTGCAAACTTCTATATACAGTTACGGCCCAGGTACTGAAAAGTATCGTAAATGGTTGTTGATGTGTGCGAGGGCGGGGAGTTTGGCTGACTGAGCGGAGGCGGGGAACGACCTAAATGTGCAATTTTATAGTTACATTCCAAGAACCTTCATCAGTAAGATACATACATGCAATGCGAAAATATAGTATAGCGTCAGATGGTATATCTTATTATGCGGAGGGAGGGGAGGAGGGCAAAATATGCGATAGAAGAGTAGATAGATGTACGAACAAGGCAAGCTGGGGTGTAAACCTGGGGATAAGGGAGAGCGATCAACAGCAGCCTCCACGGGTTTTCGCCTCCTCCAATTGCAGTGTGTTAGGATCGTTACGAGGTCGTGTAGATTTGACACCAGGTGACTAGATGTCGTCTTAATACTTTAGAGTATATTGAATGAAAGCAAAGACTCACCTTGTTATCATCAAACACTCCGTCCTTGATTTTCCTCAGTATATCGCGCGTTGCCTCCTCAAACGCCTAAGTGTTCCATCAGAATAAGTCCTATCCGTGCTAAGTCCGGGTGGCAACTCACCAAATCGACATTGTGGCCAGTCTTGGCGCTTGCCTCGAGGAATAATAAC